>NDXB01020296.1:0-14563 GCA_002631895.1 Agapornis roseicollis | reverse complement strand
GGGGGGGGGGGGGGCGGGGGGGGCGGGGCCAGGGGGGGGGGGGGGGGGGGGGGAAGGGGACGCCCGGGGCGCGAGCAGCGGCGGCGACTCCGCGGCGAGAGACTGAACCCGGCGGCGCGAGAGCCCCCGCTCCCCACATGCCGCTCATTTGCATAGCGGTGACGTCATGGGGGCGGGTCGGGGGGGCCCGCGAGCTCCGGTTGCCGCGCGCACCCAACCCCCCACCTCCCGGTTGCGAACCCCTCGCAATAGGGTACAACCAACCCCTCCGGTGTCGGGGGGGAACACGCGGGGCGGGGCGGGGGCGGAGCCCCGCCCCCTACCGGCGGCCCCGGGTCCGGCGGCGGCGGATTTCCCGCTGGAGGAAGCCACCATCTAGTGGAGCGCGGGGTAATGGCAGCGCTGCGATCGGGATTGGGGGCACACACACACAGACACACATACACACACAGACACACACAGACTGACAGACACACCACACACACACATACACAGACACACATACACACAGACTGACAGACACACCACACACACACATACACAGACACACATACACACAGACACACATACACACACAGACTGACAGACACACCACACACACACATACACACATACACACATACACAGACACAGACACACATACACACAGACACACATACAGACACACATGCACACACCACACACACACATACACAGACACACATACAGACACACATGCACACAGACACACATACACACACAGACTGACAGACACACCACACACACACGTACACATACACACACACACATACACACACAGAGACACACAGACACACATACAGACACACATGCACACAGACACAAATACACACACAGACTGACAGACACACCACACACACACGTACACATACACACAGACACACATACACACACAGGCTGACAGACACACCACACACACACGTACACATACACACACACACACGTACACATACACACACACACGTACACATACACACACACACACATACAGACACACATGCACACACCACACACACACATACACGCACAGACACACACACGCACACACCACACACATGCACACACCACACACACATACACACACACCCCACACACACATACACACACAACCCCCCCCCCACAAACACACACACATATGATACTTTTGGTGTGCCACAGTGGCAAAAAGGGACATTTTAAATGTGATTGAATTTGGTTGAGGTGTTCTGCACGTTGGGATGCTCGGTGGTAAATGCTGCCTCAGTAATCTGGGGAGCAGGCGGTGGGGATGGATGGGCCTGAGAGCACAAATGGTGCCCAAGAGGGGCAGGATTTGTGCTTTGGGTTACTGATTTCCCCCACAGTCTTATTATTTTATTTTATTATTATTTAGTTTTAATTTTTCTATTCTATATATTCTATTCTACTGCATTTTATTCTGCTGTACTCTATTTTATTTCAATATCCCTGCTATTCAAGGAATGAGTGATACAGGTATATCCAGGGGAAATAGAGGGGAGATGGGACCAAAACCAAGAATAAGCATTTGCAAAAAGACAGCAAATATCGAGCAGATTCTAACAGGTTATAAAGCCCAAATAAAGGCATAAAGTGGGTTTATTTGTGAATGTGGCAAATACTGGGTCTGTGTATGGATTGTGCTTCTGGAAACTATTGCAACATTTCCTGGTACCTGTTGTGTTGTGGACAGGGAAGCTTGGAGGTAAAAGGAATCAGGAGGTGGTGAAGGAGGGAGACGGGATGTGATTGTGGCAAACCAGGGGCTGAACCTCTCCAATGGTGAGGCCATTCCCTAAAAGCAGCCATGTGCTCTGATGGGAGCTGGAGAGAGGAAAACTCCAGGTTTGGGCCTCCTTTGGCTCAAAAAAAGCAAAACACATGGCTAAACCTGTTACTTTTTTGGGGGGAAAGATAAAGGCTTCTTGAAGCACCAGGAATACCCAATCCCGTGCGCAGGAGCATCACTCCCACAGCAGGACCGCAGGGTTAGGATCACCAAGTTGCTTCCTATACCTCAAGCGCAAATGGTCCATCTCACCCTGCTGAAGAGTTTGCACATAACACGCTTGAGCTTTCAGTATGTCTGGTGACTAATTAAACAAACAGGAGCGGAGTTCCCTGCCAACAAACCCAACCATCTGCCTCATCCTCCGGCTCCATCCAAATAAATGGTCCATCAAAGAGCCCCTTTCCCCTCACCTTGGTGGTGACAGTCCTCCTGCTGTCCGGGTGTCTGAGGGACAGCCCGCCAAGCTGCGAGGATACACCATCTGTGTGTGCACGTCTGGCATGGGAATGCGGAGCGAGGCTTCTTAAACCATCGGTGTAAACAGCACAAGGAGCTCTGTGCAGCACTCTGTGCACTTGCACGTTGCTAATTTAAGGGTTGCCAAGCTTGCTTTGCCGTAACGCCTCTCAGGTTTTGCATTTTGCACATCTAAAGTGGTAACAGCAGAGTATTTAGGGATGAAACATTAAATGCAGCCCTCTGCAAGGCCACGTGGATCAGTGAGACATGGTGTCCCTCCACATGCAGAAGTCATGAATGAGTGAGAGTAAAAGGACTGAAGCCACAGGGTCTGTCCTGTGCCATTGGAGACATTGACAGCTGCCTGATAATAGACCCCAAAGTAATCATCCACCACTCAGGACTCCACAGTACCTGTTCCCCCATTGATGTCCCCAGGAAGCAGATGTGGAGGAGTGAGATCCTGATGTAACAGCATATGCTATGATGTTTGGAGGTTTCTATGGTAATTACAAATAATGTATCTGTGACCCATGATGGAAACACCCTGCCGCATCCCCAGCTGCATCCATAGGTGCATTGTGGGGTGGGCACCCATGCAGATCAATGTGACCCAAGGGTTCCAAGCTGGCTGGAAACCAATCTTCTTTCCTGGTGCTTATATGCTGGGGCAGAGGTACCCATCACCACAACCATGGTCAATTCCCTTCCCCAAGGATAGAGCATCCCATGTGCAGATGCTGTGTCATAGGAGCAGAGATACCCCAGCTCTGCACAAACAAGAGGCAGTGGAGAAGCAGGATAATTCTATTTGATATGGCAACTCCTGGGGAACCTCAGGATCTTCACAGATCCAGCTGGAGCATTTCTGCAGGGCTGCAAGTCCCAGGGCAAAAAGCAGAGGCTGTGGGGTTTGCAGTGTCTGGGCTGTCATTATTTGGCCAAGGCAGAATTGATGGCATGATCTGGCCTGCCTCCATTGCCAGCATGCCAGGGCAGCTTGTACAGCAACATTTAGGCATGCTCTACGTTTCTGTTTACCACTTGAGAGAGAAAACAAGAGGCCTGTGGTAATATCAGCCAAGCAGGTGGTCTAAGCAAATTAGTGCATCTTGATGGTTTATGAGTTCAAAGAAAGCAGTTGCTCATCTCTGTGGAAGCTATCCGATAGCACATTTAGCTGAAGAAAGGATGAGTACATGCACCAGCGTACAATGGCTCAGATTTCCTAGCTCATTAAACCCAAATATTAGTGAAAATATCAGGGTAGGCAGGCTGAGGTAAGTAAACATCCTTCCATTTGTTCCTAAACAAAGTGAAGGAGTCGGGCACTGGGATGCTAGCATTTTCCTTACCTTGGGCAGTGAAGGGGAGCTGTATTATTTATGCAAATAAGCCCCACCAAAAGCAAACACAAATTAAAAAAATAAGAAAAGTTAAACAAGAAAAGCTACATATTTGCAAATGAAATGCAGCAGCATTAAAAATATGTATTTATTATACTCACAGTTCTGTGCCCAGTCTCGGGTTCAGGGATGACCTTGGGTCTGAACTCACCGTGAGAGGTCACAGATCTCTCCTGCCCAGGAGAAAATGGAAGAAAAGACAATCCCAGGCCTGGAATACTTAATCTACATGCACCACACTCTGCTGGCATTGCTCTGGGGCAGGGAGTGAAACACACATCTTCTAGCTTTTAATGCACGATGCTGGCACATGGATCAGCTCTCAGCCTGGTTCTTAAGTTAGTGGTAGGTTAGGTGTTGCAGCCCCAGTCCTTGGAAGAGAAGTGTGTGCTGACCTGCCTGCTGCAGGAGGCAGTGATGGGAGGTGAGGACTGGGAGGAAGAACGCATTTAACACTCCAGCTTGAGCTGCAGCAAGGTATTGGTGAGCATCTGAAGGGGAAAGAGAAGAAGTGGCAGCATCTGGGTGATAGTGAAAGCATTGGGAAATACTGGTTAGCATGGGAAGCGCTGCTCATGTTGTATTTGTTTAGCCACTGTCAAGGGGTTGCTTTGAGAACACCCTGCTTCAGCTCTGCAAACACCGTTGTGTTGTGCTGTGAGCACACTGGCACCTGCCTCTCCAGCTCTGGCCTGTGCTCTCAGTGAGTTGGCTCACAGGGACCCTGGGGACACAGAGGCAACAGAATAATTCAGCTTAACTAATGGTTCTCAAAAAGCCACCCCGGCAAAAGTACCACAGGCTGCTCTTGTGCCTAGTGACATGCAGAGGATTGGTGACAAAGAGGAGCTGAGGAAGAAGGGGATGCGAAAGATTTATCTAACCCAGCAGGCAGTACCTTTCACGGGGCTCCTCCAGTTTCACATAGCCCCTTGAATACAGATGTGTACTTTTGCACAGTGTTGCCAAACCTGATCATCCCATGAAAAGTGAGTATTTGAAGACTTTGTCTTTGCAAAACTGAGATCTGTGAGTATGTGTTGAGGGCAAAGCCTGACCCAAGCCCTGCTGGGCCATTGGGGCAGCCTGGTTATGAGGTTTGTGCAGCACACAAGAGATGTCCCATCCCAGCCCCTCTGGCCAGTCGTTGCACAGCTCCGGCTCACACCTCGGATGGATCTGCAGCAGGATGCCTCAGTGGCTGTGGGCCCCTCTTCATGCATGCTAACACTCCGTAAATGCCTGCTGGCGAGATAACTCCCTGGATGGCTATATCCCATTGCCTCACGTCATGTTTACCTACAACACTCAGATTTTTCAAACCATTTCCAGCCAGCAATGAAAGCAGCTCGTTGTAGGACTTGGAGCTGACTGAGCCTGTGTTGCAAGCAGATGGCCCTGATGAAACAAGACACTGATCCCCAAGGAGGCACCATTCAACAGAGCTGCTCGATTCCCCGGCTCCAGCAGCTCCAAGACAGGCTTGGAGATGTGCATTAGCACGCACCATTGAGGAAATTGCTTCCCTAACTACCCCTTCTCAAGCAATTCTTTTTGGAAGCCTGGTTACAACTCAAGACACGTGTCAGCAGCACTGATACTAGGGCAGTTTTTCTACTTAATAATGAAGCATGCCCGGTGCTGACAAAATGATAGTAATTTAAGGAGAATTTCCCTAAAGAAGAGTGAAGAGTTGCCAGGCTGGGTGAGGGTTTAGATGTAACCAGGGTTTTGGGTGGAGGAAAACTTCACACTCTCACCTGACCAAATGGCAGGGGATCCAAGCATGAAAGGCAAACACAGGGGGCAAGAGCTCTTGTTGATCCTTCTGCTCCTGGCTCCAAACATGCAGCTTTCAGCCAGACTTGCAGAAATAACCTCTAGGGCTGCACAGATATAGCAAGCCTGTGTGCATACAGCTAGAACAGCTGTAAATAGAGACCACAGAATCATAGAATGGTTTGGGTTGGAAGGGACCTTAAGGACAATCTAATTCCAATCCCTCCTGCCATGGGCAGGGACACCTTCCACTAGACCAGGTTGCTCCAAGCCCTGTCCAACCTGGCCTTGAACACTGCCAGGGATGGGGCAGCCACAGCTTCTCTGAGCAACCTGTGCCAGTGCCTCAGCACCCTCACAGGGAAGAACTTCTAATATCTAGTCTAGACTCTCCCTCCATCAGTTTAAACCCATTCTCCCTTGTTCTATCACTACAAGCCCTTGTCAAAAGTCCTTCACCAGTTTTCTTGACATCCCGTTTAGGCACTGGAAGCTGCTCTACGGTCTTCCCGGAGCCTTCTCCAGGCTGAACAAGCCCAGCTCTCTCAGCCTATCTCCATAGCAGAGATGCTCCAGCCCTCTGAGCATCTTCATGCCCTTCTCTGGACTCACTGCAACAGTTCCATGTACTTCTTATGCTGAGGGCCCCAGCTGGATGCAGTACTCCAGTGTGAATGGCAGAGTGTTAAATGCTGTTGGACTTGATGGACACTTTTGTTAAGAAGTTGGCACTGAAAGGGAAAACTGGAGTTGGCAGTTACTTACATATTTTTTTTGTCTCTGGGAAGATACTTAAAGATTAAAAGGCTGGAAAAGCTATAGCCATTCTTAAATATGAATCCACCACCTCCTGCAAACATCTTTTGGTTCTATAGCAAAACTTCTTGTGTTATTCAGGCTGTCCCAGTGGAGAAGAGTCCAGCCAGGGTCTGGTACTGACCACCTAGGAAGAAGCAAGGCAGCAGCTGGGTTGTCAATCTTGTCTCCCTGTATGGCAATGTCTGGTAAAAAGCATTGCTTTTCAAGCTGCCATATGCCATGAATCCTGCCCTCTTCTTACTTTAATCAATGGAATGTGCCCCCATAGAAAGAGGTCTGCTAGCCTCTGCAAGTGGAGCAGCGCATGAGCAAACACGGTGCCTGACTCCCTCAGAGCTCCCTGCTTCCTTTAAGTATCCTCAGCCTTGTTGCCAGCAGTATCCCACCCCAGGCTTCCAGCAGGCTGATGCATTTTGGGCTTGCAGTTTATTCCCTGTAGGGAAATCCTTTAAATTAATGACCCTCAGGAACTGGAGACCAAATTGAACAGCTTCCAGCATGGTGTCTGTGTTGCATTTGACCAGTTCAGATGCAACGGAACATCTGTATCTTACGGTCAATTCTGGTGACAGAAGATTGATGCATGATGACCCTGGTAGATCTCTGGGGTCTCACTGCCTCCAAACTCAGTAGAATCTGCAGAGTTAAAAGACAAAAAAGAAGAAAAGGAACAACTATCAAAGGTAATTCACAAGTCAGCAATCCTCCCTCTAGCCTATTTGTTAAAATACTGCTCACAAGGAGCTGACAGACACTGAAATAAATAGCACTATGAAAGAAACACGCGATGCACTAGACTTCTCACCAGTCCTCTGACTACAGCTACTGTTTCAAAATCTGCCAAGTGTAAAGTGAAGTGGCTATGTAATGGCAGAGTAAAAAATATTAGGAACAGCCAAAACCCCTCATCTGATGAAGACAAAAAACTGGGGGAGGCATCTAAAACCTAGAAAAGCTTTCTAGGTACAAATCTGCTGATACGAGGACACCACAGGCTGAGGCTGTAAAACACAGGTAGCAGCTAGTTGTCCATGTAATTGATTGCTGGTCCTGCAGTAGTTCTTGGATTCTCTCAACCCTCAGGAGCACTGGGCACAGCACAGGTAGTACAGAAGTTTTCTGAAGAATGGAAATGTAGTGACGCCTCCTGTCTTGACTAGGGCTAGCATCACAGCATCGTCCTTTGGACGGCTGAGGAGCACATGTGAAGGGAGGAGGGGTGAAAGAAGTATTTTGGGTTCCTCTGAACCCTGATGAAGGCTCAGTAATCTCAGCATGAATTTATAAAGTCACTGCTTTTCAAAAGAGACCGCTTACTTTTGACATCAGACTGAAGACTTCATCTAGTCTTATGACTAAGTTGACATATAGCATTTTTACCATTTTAAATCATTCCCATTATGAGTAGGCATAATGAAAGCAGGAACTCTCCTAGCTCAGAAGCAGCAGCACCCAGACAAAAGTCCCTTTATGTAGGTGTTGCACATTCCTACAAGAACCAAATCAGCAGAAGCCCCTTTTTGAAGTATAACCATTGCTGCACTGCAAGCTCATGTCTCTCTACCCACAGACACAAGGGAATAAAAGCAACACAGAAACAATGCACAGAGCTGCCTGAGCAACTGCACGCTGCTCAGCAGAGACTTTTCTCTGTGCTCACTGGCTGGGCAAACATCCATAAGGATCACGGTTAGCACTGCTTCAGAGAGCAGTTGCAAGGCAGGGAGCAAGGGTCTGGCTGGTTTTGGGGGAATCTGCAAAGCATGGCACTCCCCAGTGCTTGGCTGTGGCCTGATCACTGTGCTCAGGTGTATTACAAGATCACTGTATGCCATCAAAGCAACATTAAAATGGTAGTAATACTGAAGTTATCCAGAAATATAACCCTAATCCTGATTTTCTCTTTGCCGTTCCTGCCCAGCATACTCCAGCAAGACAATACCAAGTCTTTCTAATGCCTTAGTTCAGAGGAGCACTTTTGCTGTATCAGATAAAATTCATCTATTGCTGGCATTAATTACATTAACTATAAATATACAGGATGCCAGGGACAGCCTTTGCAGTGCCTGCATGTCCATTGCAGTAACAGAGGCCAGTCCTTGTTTATTCTGGAGATCAGGACAACTGAGTAAATGATGACTGGTGGCCAGTTACTGCAGAGACTTCCCAGCTGCAGATGTCAGCCCCCAGCCTCCTTCACCTGGCAGAGCTCACAGAGCTTCATCAGGCATGGGGAGACTGAGCAATGCACAAACTAGTAGGAGAAACTCAGATCCTAATTCCTGGCTCCTTTTACCATACTTAAGGTTTAAAGTTTGATGTTAGCAAGTAAATGAATTGTTTTAATCAGATTCACACAGAAGCTTGTCTTAAAGTTGAACAGAATGTGAACATGGGCTCTCATCTGCTCAGACCCACCAAAATGTGAAATGCTGAACTCCCCCTTCCCTTATTCCCTTATGAGAAATGGCATTGTGCCAGGATGGCAATGTTGGCTGCTGGTAGCTCAGCAGCCCACCTCAGCACTTTAATGGTCAGTGATCATCCTCAGTGGTGGTGGCACCATTTCAGCCTATAAGGAGTAAGGGGCAGAGTATTAGCTAGTTTTCTAAGCTCCTTATGGGAATTCAGAATCCCTTGTGGGAATGGAAAGACAATTTTCAAATGAATTGACCTGAATTGTCTCCCTCCTACCATTTGCCCTCTTCTAGGAGGAGGCAGGCAAGGATGAAGGAAGATCCTCACAGAGGAACTTTCTCTGCAAATGGAAGACGTCCACACCATAGTTCACTGGCACTTGGAAAGGAACCTAATTTGGAAAGGAACACATCCTAGTACCACTTAGTTTGATCAATTAATTTCAAAGCTACAGCTCTGATTACAGCTGATGAACCAAACCAGTAAGGTACCTCCCACCTCTCTCCTGCAGTAAAACTCATTACAAATTTGTAATACTCCAGTGCTGCTGAAAAGAAGCAAGTCTTGTTGCCTGCAGCTGCGTATGTTCCTTGATGTTACCAAATTCATAACTATCACTTATAATGAGTGGAAGAGTAATGTTATATTACCTCTATTACAACAGGGCGACAGAGCAGAACAGCCTCTGTCAATATACTGCGTTTTTGTGGGTCAGGGGAAGGTTTTATTTCTCTCTTAGAGCTTTGAATCCCTGTTTTAAAACAACCATGGGACACAGAAGACAGCTTTAGAGCTGGTCCTTTTACTTCTCCCTGATCTGTATTTTGAGATGGCTTCTTAGAAGGGCAAACATAGTAAGCTAGCTACTGTACCTTCTATAATTCTCCATCAGGTCTTTGATTTGGGCCAGCAAGGAAGCTTGTTAGATCTTATAAAGTAACTAAGCATCTCTGGAAAATGCTATTAAAAGAACATGAAACAAATGAAAAGCTAGGATACACTTAATGGTAAATACATGGCCTTGCAGGTCAGCAGAGCTACATCCTGTTTGCCATTATTATTATTTAATACTGGCATCGATTTGTTGAAGGATGAGACAGACCAGGCAACTCTCTGTAGGCTTTACTTGAATACCATTTCACTTTGAGATTAAACAAGCCCACAAGCTTGGATCACACTGTCTTGTTGGGAAATTTTAATGAATTGATTGAATGTTGGGCACTGCTGTGGTCAAGCAGTAAACAACACCTCTTTGATTATCTATGTGGACAAACCCAGTCCCTGCTGACTACCAAGCAGTGCCCAGCTCAAAGTTAGGACCAGAGCAGCATTAACCTGCTCCTCTGGAATAACAAGCTGTCCAGCCACTATCCCACATGCTGGTAGCATAAGCTGATCGTATGGAAACAGTTATTATCATGGCACAGGCTCTTTATATTATTTTTTTTCTGATAGCCCACAGAGGCATGGAACAATTTACAGCTGCTTTCCATTCACAGCAGTGACACATGAGAAGTCTGAAGATAATTATTTTCACCGTCATCATGTTAGCTGCTCCCCTTTAATTGCAGGGCAAGGCTCATAACACAGGTAAGGAAGCTATACTCAGCAACTACCTTGAGCAGGTAGGCTGCAACCAAGCCAGCAAAACTTAATGCAAGGCCACAGAAAAAGGGAAGATGACGGTTTTTATAGCTGCCCCATCCCTGGCAGTGCTCAAGGCCAGGTTGGATGGGGCTTAGAGCAACCTGGTCTAGTGGAAGGTGTCCCTGACAATGGCAGGGGTTGTAATTGGATGATTTTTAAGGTTCCTTCCTACCCAAACCATTCTATGATTTTTATTTTTAAGGTTGATTTTACCCACTCATTCTTTCATGCTCATTCTTGCACATTCACATTCTCACTAGCATCAAGGGATCCAGCGAGGCTTGCCTAGAGTGACACAGAAGACAAGTTCTCATCTGATTCACCTTGAGTGGTGAAGCCACCATATGATATTTACAGTCTCTATACTCTTTTCTGATACAGGCAGTTCTGGGTCTGCTTGAGTTACATCACCCTGTTGTTGCTCTGTATCTATGCTGTGTTCCTATCTGAGGTATGGCCTTGCTGCCATCAGCACGAATTCCTTCTGCAATTACATTCTCTGTTCTCCTCTCATTGTTCTCAGCCTCCTGAATTGCAGCATACACACCATTCATTCTTTGCCATGATGATTTCCTCACAGAACCATGTGTTCTCTCCAAGCACTAAGCAGTCCCCACAGACACCTGGGTATTTAATCCCTGTTTGATCCACAGTGCAAACACAAGGCTGATTGGCCAGCAGTTTGTTCCCAAGCTGTCCCTGACAAGGAAGGTCACTTTATGTAGACCAGATAAACTGTCTTACAAACAGCCTGCTGAATGCTGGAGATCAATTCCCAACCTCAACCTGTCTTTACAACATTACTCTCCACCACCACCTAAATCTTTTCCTCAGAGGCAATACCAAGAGTTTGGAAGCAGGGTCATGACAAATGAAATAAAAAGAATGATGGAGAGATGCAATACCTTTGATTAGGGGAAGCTTCCTGCCCTGGTTTTGAGGTGTGCAGCACATAAAACTTGTATGTACCTTGTACAGCAGCACTGTTAGAGGAATTGCAGGCTGAATCGCTTGGAGCTTGGCTTGGAGCAGGACTTTCTTTTCCCAATACTGAGCAGCTGTCCTGGAACTGGATGTGGGGTAAAGCTGCAAAGGAACAAGAGGGAGGAGAGAAAGCAGCTACTCCCCATTTTCCACAGGTTCTAATGAGCATTTGCTTTTTTGTCTTCCAGAAGCAGATGTGAAACCCAGCCTGTCTGTTTTTAGGAAAATTCAGCACTCTCTTAAGAAGCAAACCAACATTTTCTCTTCTCAACAGCCATTTTTATTGCTTTTGACAATACACCACTGGAGGGAAAAAGAAGTAATTTTCTGCTCTTCTTTAGCTTCTTTCTTTGAGTAGTAAATTCCTAGGGCCTACTGAAAAAAGGTGAATGGTTAACTTTGCATCTAAGCTAACAACACATGTAAAAAGAGTTGGATATTTCCCAAAGCAGGCTACTCGTATTAGAATAGCACCACAAAACTGCCCAAGTAACCACTCTGTGGAGTAATTAACTGACATTTGCATGGAGAACAAGTTCTTACAGCCACAGCTAACAAAATGGAAAGTCTGTCTCAAGATGACTTAGCAGAGGCTCAGGCTTGAAAATGACAGCAATGTTTACTTCAAGACAACAATTATCAACAAAAATCTTTCCACTCATTCCAATGGGCTTTGATGAAGGTCCCTCACACATGCACATGCACACACAAATCATAGAATCATAGAATAGTTAGGGTTGGAAAGGACCTTAAGATCATCTGGTTCCAACCCCCTGCCATAAGCAGGGACACCTCACACTAAACCATGTCACCCAATGCTTCATCCAACCTGGCCTTGAACACTGCCAGGGATGGAGCATTCACAACCTCCCTGGCCAACCCATTCCACTGCCTCACCACCCTAACAGGAAATAATTTCTTCCTTATATCCAATCTAAACCTCTCCTGTTTACGTTTGAATCCATTCCCCCTTGTCCTGTCACTACAGTCCCTAAGGAAGAGTCCCTCCCCAGCATCCCTATCTTTCAAAACACCCAGAAACAGTGTCCTACATCATGCCTTCGACTCCCAGCTCCTGCCACAATACAGCCTTCATCTACAAAATAAACATACATGGGTTTAACAATGAAGAATAACTTTCCTTCATTTGACACATTCTGTAAAGTGCTACGTTTCTAATTTATACTCAGCTAAAATCATGTATCAACCTAGTATTTTAAATACAATAAATATAGAATGAGCTGGGTGCAACTGCACTTGCAAGTTTTGTTCTTTTTTTAGTAGATGCACTAAATTTAGTAATCAAAATAGCTTTCAATAGTGCTCCATGAAAAACTGGTAAGAAGTTATAACTGAAATCACATTCTTCCAAGATACCCCACACACTTTTCCCATCCACACTGCATGGATAAGCATGGTGTTCCTGTGAGCATATGGAGAAAAGAAAAATAAGGAAGCTGAGAATTACCTAACAATAAAAAGCAAAACCATATGAATTAATGCTATGTAACCTCCCATAAACAGTCTGTTTTCTACATTTAATCTTGGTGCATACAACCCAGTTTTATTTTTCTCCATATTAAAAAACTCTTCTAGGAAGAACATCTTGCAAAATATGGGTTGATACATCTTCATCTTGCACTGTTTCACTGCACAGTGGAAAAGATTCTTGAACAAACTGCCTACACATAGGACACTGCTGAAAATACTTAATGCAGCCATCACACAAGCACGTGTGCCGGCAGGGTAGGAGTACCCAGTTTACTGTGCCATTCTGGCAGACAACACAGTCTTTACTGTTTTCTTCATGCAACTCTGATTCATCTTCAGCCAGTCCAGCCTTTTCTAGTAAGCTTCTGTCAGTGCTTCTCTCACCAGGAGCTGTGTCACTTGAAGATGCTGCGGTACTATTTGCAGACATGAAGAGTTGCTAAAATACACATATACACAAACATTTAGAAGCCAATAAACTTTCCCCTGATAGCTGAAAATACACATACACACGATGCAAGTTCCACTGGGTCAGATTGACTGGTTTCCAGTGGGTCAAGTAGTGCCAGACACTCTTCCCCTGTGTCCTGACAGTTACCTGGCCTTCAGCTAAAAGATAGTTCAGAAGCATAAGATTACATAAAACACTGGGAAAATATTAAGGATAAGTCATTACATCTCAGCTAAACCAAACCAATGTACATGCATGAACTTTAACAGGACTGTCCATGTTTTGAAACCCAGCTTGAGTTTCTGTTTCTGGTATACTGTTCTCTGTGCCTAGGGCAACAATTCCATCCATTCCTACCAAAAATATATCCACCCAGCTGTTTAATCTACTTAACCCATTCTGCTCTTGCTCACCTTACAGTCCCCTACTCCTTTTTGTTGTATTTTATGTGAAGTGCAAATTCTTCTGGGTGTGATAACTTAATAAAGCCAGTAAACTACCAAGCAGCCAAAAGTGCCTGTGGGGAACACACAACACAACTACACAGCATGCAGCTGCACAGTTATTTCCGTTCAGCTGAACCGTGTTTTTACAATTGAAACCATACACTTTAGATGTGCTTTATACCTACGTGTAAATATATTTATATAAATAAGTATAAATAAATTTTATTTATAAGTAAATGAGAAGGTTTAAGGGGATCAACAGTGAAGTTTACCTGGATCATATGTCTGCAAAAAATGGCCAGGACAAACATGTCATTGGGCAAATCTATTTCTGAATGAATGCTAATCAACTCTACGGAACTGCTATGGAACTGATGGACAGGGGTAGAGCAGTTGACGTCCTTGTCTCTAAATTGGAGAGACATCAATTTGATAGGTGAGCACTCGGTGGATAAAGAACTGGCTGGATGGCTGCACACAAAGAGTTGTGGTCAATGGCTCAGTGTCCGGCTGGAGGCCAGTGACGAGTGGTGTCCCTCAGGGATCGGTGTTGGGACCAGTCTTGTTCAACATCTTTGTCACTGACATGGACAGTGGGATTGAGTGCGCCCTCAGCAGCTTTGCCGATGACACCAAGCTGTGTGGTTGGGTGGATACACTGGAGGGAAGGAATGCCATCCAGAGGGACCTTGACATGCTTGTGAGGTGGGCTGATGCCAACCTCATGAAGTTTAACCATGACAAGTGCAAGGTCCTACACCTGGGTCGAAGCAATCCCAGGCACAGGTACAGTTTGGGCAGAGAGGAGATTCAGAGCAGCCCTGCAGAGAAGGACTTGGGGGTGGTGGTCGATGAG
>NDXB01020295.1:26676-44069 GCA_002631895.1 Agapornis roseicollis | reverse complement strand
GACAGGCAGCTCATATTTACTGATACAATAGTGGGAAGTGGATAATCAAGTTATACCTGGCTGCACACCTTCTAGTGGGAATTTTTCTGTATTCCGTAACTACTCAGAATGTGTTGCATAGGGCTACACTGACAGTCAGTGTTTAGGCTATCTAAGAAGCTATCTTAAGCCTGTGATTTTGAGAAATCCAGGGTTTTACACTTAACTTCCATAACACACACTTAAAAGCAAGATATACTTCAGAGATTTGTCACTTAATTTTGCAGATGCTTCTTTAATTTTGCACAGTGAACTTGAATGGGTTCGTTCACCTCTTGTATATTGAACATCAGAGACTTTCTCACTCGCAGTCCTAATATCCAAATGTAGCTGGGCAGGAGCCTACAGAAGGGATATGTCTCTACTGAAAGAAGTTGTAAATCCTTTGCACTGGGCAATGAAAGGTTTGTCTTGCCTGTAAAAGAGCCTGTGAACAAGAGCTGTTGATAAGAATATTATTTTGGAAGGGCAGTTTTCTTCCTTTTTGAAGTGAAATTTCAATTTCTCCTTTCAGCATGCCAAAGAGCATTGCTAGCTGAAGGTGTGTCAAGAAGCAGAGTGTTGTGAGGGTAAAGGTTTTTTTCCTGGGATCCATTATTTCACTATGCTTATTCATTGAATGGTGTTTGAGAATTTTTGTTCAAGCTTGTTTTAATTACCTGTATTCCAGACAGTGGAACTATTCATTTTCCATGGGATTTTCCATGAGCTTAACTCATTTGTCCTAAGTAATTACAGCTGTGCATGTTTCAGTGCTAGAAAAGCAGCAGGTCTGGGTGCAGGTTGCTGGTAGGAGTTTTTTGGGGTGAGTAGGCACTGCTCTATCATTTTGTACTTGGGATCTGGGACCATTGTCTGGAGTTGGTGGGGCACAAAACCCCAAATACAGCTGAGAGTCAGAAAATGCTCTTGGTGTGGGGTTGAACTGGAAAACCAGGGTAAGGCAATGCCGAACAGCTTATCCATGTGTAATGGGGGACAGGGAAGGATGCTACTGTGGTGGCTGACTTCCCTGCAGTGCTGGGGGAGGCACATGAAGAAGCATGTAATGGGGGCTGCATCTGCTATACCCTGAACAGCTTGTAGCTGGTTGCTTTGCTTTTCTGTGCACAGAAATACCTCTTTTACTTCTGCTTATTGTGGGATAATTTGATAGAAGCAGGGGCATGTGCAAGCAGGGGTAGCAGAGTAGAATTTGGGGTCCTCATTAAGCTGTGGGGTAAAAGACCAAGAGGTCACACCAGCTGTGCTAGCCTGGCTCTGTCCAGAAGTCTGTAAAGTTTGGGGTCAATGAAAGGGCTGAAAGTTCATATTCTAAAGACTGACTCAAGATCTGCAAGCCAGAGCAATGGCAGCCGGGTTGTGAGGAGCCCCAGCTCCCCTCCCTGAGTGGAGGGATGTGGTGGGTCAGTAAGCTGTGGAGGAACTTGCTGGCTCTAAAGGCATTGGCACTGTTCAGCTGCTGAGGCAAAGCAGCTAGTAACTGGTGGAAAGTCTAGAGGAGATGTATCCAGCTCTCAGGACTGTTGAGCATTCCAATTCAGACCACTCAGGTCATAAAAGGATTGCTTGGATGATGCGCTCATCAAACTGTTACTTCTGACTGAGGTATTTTCCTCTCCAGTGTGATGATGACTGCAAGTAATGGAAACAAGAGCTCTTTTTCTCCATAAGCAGCCAGGCTCAGAAGAGGTGTCATGATATGCCCATATATTGGCCTTACAGTATAGAAACAGGGTAGTTGTGAGCTGCAGAAACAGAGCATGAGAGAGGGAGGTGAGGGGACCCAAGTTCACTGTGCAGATTGCATCACACAGTACTAACCACTTTGGGAAAATTCCTGTGGCAGATGATGACTGTGCCATGTAAAAGATAAGTAAGTAGTGAGGAGCAAAGATGGAGGACCCAGGGCTTCTTCCAGACATGTGAAACTCCTAGGGTGCTTCCTCTTGCAGTTTCTTTATGTGTCAGTGAAGTGAAAAACTCCAGTTAGCTGCAATCTAGGACTTGTAGATGTCCTACAGCCCAGCTTCAACAGGTGAGTGGAGAGTACCTCCTGGGACACAAGTCTGAAACCTTTTAGATGATGGGACTGTTGTTCCTGGCCAGGCTGAGATACCTCCTGTAAGATGACAGAATATGGCCTCTTGGTTTTCCACTTATTTCATTAACTACTTCCCAGGCCCAACTTTGTTTCCATTTGGGCCGCACAAACCTTGATAATTACATGCTTGCAATGAATTCTTTGTCTGTAGACGTCTCAAGATTAACTACATCATTCGCTGGCTTTCAAAACAGTCACAGGAACACACTAAGGAACAGGTTTCTGCTGTCTTTGAAGCTTACTTGTGGCCTTCTCTAAGGAACTTGTGAAAGTCATATTTCATGGTAGGTGAGGAGTAAATTCTTCCCTCGCATCTGTGATAACTCAGTCTGAGCTTCAAGGGAACAGACAAGTTGGCCAATTTTGGTCAAAAGCAACACCTAACCTCAACACCTTAATGTCAAATGATATGGAATATTTTTTAAGTATTGAAGGACTCACCCAAAATGATGTTTTCTGATCCAAACAGTCCCCTTCCTCCTGCAAAATCCTTTGTCCTTTCCAATACGGACCCCATTGCAGAAGGCAAAAGAATGCCTTTGTGCTGAGGAGATGGATCTGCTCAGGTTTCACTAAATCTGGATGTGAAAGCCAAGCAGGATAAACTTAACCAACGATGTTCAGCAGCAACAGCCACTGCAGCATTGTGTCTTTATCTTTCTCTCATAGCTGTGGCTCCCTTCTCTTCCTCCCCAAATGGTGAATGCATGTGGTTTTACCCAGGTCTATTTGAAGGAGGTTGGTGTTGGAGGTTTCACCTGCAGCAAAGTTGTAATTCTGTGCCTTCAAAAGCATAAACCCCTTTTGAGAACTTTGCTACCAGCCATACAAACCTCACATGGTGACAATTTTGCCCTCTTCAGCCACATCTGAACTGCACTAACCATACAGAGCTTTCCTGGTTTGATTTCTACTGGAATCAAAAATCCAATGTGTGTGAGTAATGAACCAGGAATTTAAATCTATCAGGAATGTCCTAAAACTTCTTCAAAGGAAGGGCTTGTATGCAAGTGTGATCTGCATCCTCACCCTGATATTTCTGCTTGAGGAGTGGTCCATAGCTGAGGTTGATGACACCTTTGCCATGCTATTTCTGGTGGAGGAGGCATCTGTCTCTGAGGCTGCTCTGGCACCCTACCCCCAATATTTGTGTGAGGGAGGTGTGCATTTTTGAGGTTGCCCTGCCACCCTCCTCATGTCATGGAGAAGGGAAGAAGGGTCCATACTGGAGGTGTCTGGCTGGGCCCAGCTGTCCCTGACATGTTCACAGTGGCAGGAGACATCACATGCTGAAGGGAGGTCCCCTTGTTCTGATGGCCCTGGAAGCCAAAGTTCCCAGTTTGCTATCCTTGGACCTTCAGCAGAGCAGCTTTGTAGCCTGGGACAAATTGCCCTGCCCCATTAAATGGAAATAGTGGTGTTCCTGTGTTTGGAGCTGCTGCAGACTGACAGGTGTCCATCAGTCTCAGCTATGAACATCTGAAGTGTGGTGACATGGGGAGGAATGGCAGATGCTAAGGAAAGAGTGTGGCTTTTTTCTCTTCACCTGGAAGAAACTGGAAGTGTTTTTTCCCCAGTGTGGAAGTCCAATCATCTCAGGACAACTCACCCCAGAGGAGTGGGAACTCACGGTTCTTGCCATCCTGCTCCTGTTGGAAATGGTGGGCATATTGTGGGGTCACAGCACCGGGCTGAGGTCTGGGATGGGGATGAATGAAGCCCTTGAAGTGGACCTGCAAGAGCTCTGCACTTGGGCAGTTCGGGAGGGTCACATCTGCCTGTACAACAGATGATTTGGGAAACATTGCTGCTTTGGAGAAACCCCAGAGATCCTCTGACAAAAAAGCACTGTTGTTTCTGTCACCCTGTGCTCCAGCACTTGCTACCCCATAGTTCTTTGTTTTTTCCAGCTTACTCTTGCTTCTTTACATAACACTACTTTTCTGTTTACAGCTTCTTAATGCCCCTGGGGAGGGGGGAGGGAGGAGACAGTATGAGCACACAAGGACCAGCTCTTTATAAAGCTAGACAAGTGTTTGTGTGCTTATAAGATGCACACTGGCTTTCACAGTACTACATTAAAAAGGGGATCACTAAGATGGGTCACTTTGGACTCAGATGCCCACAGAGCTCAGCACAGCCAGGGGCTGAGAGAAGACAAGTGAGGCTGCCTCACCAGTTAAGCTACAGGGAATGGTGCAAGAAGCCACATCCTTGGCTGCATTGGATGTCTGTGCTCTCTGTGGTGTGGCTTGGTGCTCTCAGATGCGATAGCACAGCACAGGGCTGGGTTACCCATCTGGTCCTGACACACCAGCTCTGCAGTGTCAGGTCTGGAATACAAAACCAAGCCTAACACTTGCACTGTGCTGCCTGAAAGTCAAGTGATCCTCTACAGTTGCTGCAAAGCAAACCTTGCCAGCTGAACCCTGGCACTGCCAAGCCACCCTGCTGCAGCCAGAGCTGCTTCGGTGGCATTAGCAGAGCTGCTCGAATACCTGCTGCCCATGGGAGCTGGGGAAATGCCCCCATCCATGTTTAGAAGCTGGGGCTGGGGTATGTCCTCACTAGTGCTCAGCCCATGGTTCCTCTCCAGACACTGAAGGCTGTGTTTGGCCTGGCACACAGCACACATGCAGGGGACAAGGAGCCTAATTTTAGATCAGGGAATGAAACACTCAAAGGTCACTCACTGCATGAGACACAATCCCAGCTGGCCTTCACAGTGACAGCCACATTGTGTTTAGACCTGGTGAGACTAATCAGGACATCTTTTCTTGTCCAACTGTAGTTGTTTTCACCCAGGACAGGCACTTTCCCTGCCGTAGGATTCGCTGCCTTCTGGCATCCATTTTTGCCCAGTAGGAAAGGCTGTCCATAAACACTGGTAAAAGTACTGGGGGGAAAACATGTGTGAAACTGCAAAAGCAGTACTTCTTTTTGAGGTCTTGAAAGCAAGACACCAAGAAGTTCTTGTTTTGAACTTCCTTTTGGGTCCTCAAGGTCTGCCCATTGCTCTTCTTGGGCTCTTTCCTGCTGTTGTTGTCTATCCTTGATTGTCTAAGCAAATTCAGGCTTGGTAAGTGGCACAGAGGGAAGTTTCCAGGGGAAATCCAAGTGGCCATGAAGACTTGACTGAATAGCCTGTGTTTCAAACCGTCTGACTCAGAAACTCATTGCTTATCCTGCACTGTTGAAATCAATGGAGTTGTTGTTAGCAAATTTACTGGCAGTACAGGGAGACTCTTCATCTCTTCATAAGTAGTGGCTCATTCCTGAATGAGATTTGCAGGTCTCCCGGGGACTGAAATTCCCACTGACCTTGCAATAGAAAATTCCTCTTTCCTCAACAAATATCTGAGGAATCCTGCTGGCTCTTCAGGATGATAACCTTTTTCTTTGCCTCCCCCTGCCCTGGTAGAGCCTATGCTGCTGGGCTGGGTAAGGTGCTTTGTACATGTTTACTCTCCTGGAGTTGTCCTCAGATCCGTGCATCCAAGCATTGGATGAGGTTGTCTTGGTATTTCTAACGTCACCTTCATAGAACAGAAGAAAAGCTCTAAAGTAAGCAAAAATGAGTGATGGATATGAAAACCAACATTGCAGTGCCTATGTAAAGGCAGTGTTTTGGATTCAGTGTTTACAGGTAAGCCCTGCGTGTCCACTTTTAACTTCTCCAGGCTTCTATTCACCTGCATTAGGAAAAAGCATCTTCACTTACAAGAGTTGGAAGGGCTGTGATATACAACATTAAAGCTTGGGAGTTTTTAACTGTGGAAAATAACATTCCTTTGAGGATTCTGTTCGGTACAGCCCATGCAAGCATTTTCCCAGAAACAGAATTGTAACAGCAACAATGCAATTCATTTTTCATGTTGTGACTAGGACAATGGCATCGAAATCCACACGCGGAGACCAAAGGTTAACTGACTGTGGCAATGTAGCAGTTGCTCTTTGCAATGGATTGTGAATAACTCTGGCAAACTGAACGATATTGCTGTGAGTTTTGCTGCCTGCCTGTAGGCAGTTTTACTAACTGAAGATTTTCTCCTACACTGGATGTTTAATAGAGCAAAACTAGGCATCCAGTCAAGTATTCCTGCCCTATTGCAAGCCAAACAAATCCTTTTATTTTTTTAGTTTTTTATTAATTCACTCAGAAGAGACAACCTACAGCTGTTCCAAAGTTTAATCCCTTGCAAAAGGCATTTTGATGGCAATGAGAAATCTCAGGCCCAAAAGCAGAGGAAATGGTATGTTCAGGTTCAGGCCCCTGCCAATGGACAGCACTGAAATGTCACATGTGGGACTCTACCATGAGGACTCCTGGCAGGAGCTTTCTTGCCATGGTGTACACAGTCTTTGCTGCAACACTAAATGCCACCATGCCGAGGGCATGCCCAGCCTGGGAGGGTGCTACAGCTGCAACAACACCCTGGCCAGCACTGCAAGTGCAGGATCCGCTCAAGGATAGCATAAAATATATTTGACTGATGTCCTAGTTTTGGCTGTGATAGGGTTAATTTGCTAGTAGCTGGTACAGTGCTGTGTTTTTGACTTTAGACTGAGAATAATGCTGATAACACCAGTGTTTTAGTTGTTTTTAAGTAGCCCTTACCTTAGTCATGGACTCTTTAGTCTCTCAGGCTCTGCCAGTAAGAAGGGGCACAAGAAGTCAGGAGGAAGCACAAACAGCACACCTGACCCAAACTAGCCAAAGGGGTATTCCATACCACAGCACATCATGCCCAGTATATAAACTGGGGGGAGTTACCTGGAAGGGCAGATCACTGCTCTGGTTGGGCTGGGTATGGGTCAGTGGGTGGTAAGCAATTTTGTGTATCAATTGTGTGTATTGTTGTTTTTTCCCTTAACCCTTTCAGTTTTATATTTCCTTCACTTGTTGTTTCCCTTATCATTATTATTACTATCATTAGTATAGTGTACTATACTAGTTATTTAACTGTTCTTATCCCAACCCATGAGTTTTGCATTCTTTTGATTCTCCTCTCCATCCCACTCGGGGTGGGAAGGAGGGGTTGAGTGAGTGGCTGAGTGGTAGTAAGTTACCAGCTGGGGTTAAACCACAACAAATGGCTTGTTAGGAATTTACAGATATAAATGGGGAGTGTTACATTGGAAGATTATTAGAGCTCTGCATGACAGGGATAAACACAGGAAGGCAAAGTTCTCATTTGCTCAGTGTCCTCAGGCACATAGTTATGTGGCCGTGGCCTAGAGGAAGTTCTTGTAGTTCTTTAAGAGCTATTCCCCATTTGGCACACATTAATTTATATCAGTCTGTACCTTTCCCAAATACTGTCTCATTATGTAATAGTAAATAGTTGGAAAACACTATGTCCAAGACATGTCCAGCAATCTGACTGATCTCTTGACGGGAGAGGTGGGCCAATCCCAGTGCTGACGTTATGTCATTGGTAGCAGTATTACATAAAAACACCCTTGAGGGATGGAAGTGCACAGTGATGCTGAACAGAGCATTCTTGTATCTGCCCCACGTCCAGAGAACCAAATTGACTTTGGAGCAGTAAATCTGACCACAAGATTTCATGGAAAAATACGCAGAATACAAAAGATAAAGTGTTGCTAAACATCAGTACTTTGGAGAACTGTTTGCTGGGTGGTGTCAGGCCACACTGTCCAGCTCATAAAGTGGATGTTACATTGCAGTCCACTTCTCACTGAGTAGCCTTAATATTTTAACCCAGTCACAAGCTCTTTGCTGAAAGATGGCACATGGCAGGGAGCTAAACATTCTAGTGCTGCTGCACTAGAAGAGTTTTTGTGGAATATTTTGACTGACTGATTAGGATCCTCAGCTGAGGTACAGACTCCTGTGCTTTCACTGCACTGTCTTGGTATTGTTCCTGCCTTGCTTGGGACAAGCCTATTTTCTACATCTTCCAGGAAAGGACAACTTCACGGAGTGAAATGGCTGAAATGATAGCACCCAGAGGCAGGTCTCAGATGGCAAACCACAGCCCAAGGGCTATCCTGGCTGCAGGCACTGTTCCCTTGGACAGGGAGTACTGGAAACGCTGCTCTTCACCCCAAACCAAGAACAAATGCTATTGTGAAAGAGCAGAGACCTTTAAAACAAGAATAGTATCTGTCACCACCCACACAGTGCTGTGAGTTGAGCCGGATCACCCCTTACCCCAGCTCTGAAATGCAGCGTTCACCCCTGAGAAGATAAATCTGGAGAGAGTTTGGCTCTTCAGCTTGGTTGTAAACTTTTGAGAAACATCTGTGGTGAATAAGTCTATCTGCAGTTGGCGGCTTGGGCCCTCCATATGAGCGAGCTCTGTCTCCCAGTGGGGGATGTAACTGTGTGCTGGCATGGGAATAGGGCTGACTGTGCAAAACAAGCAGAGGGAGTTAACCGGGTAATAAGTGAGTTCCTTGGCACTTTCTTACAACAGAGACATATTCCACAGTAAAAGCCCTGAGAGGCCTCTCCTCTCTTCTATTGGAATGCAAAAAATGGTCCTAATGAACACCGGGTGTTTCACAGAAGACAGCTGGACAGCAACACTCATTGCAGAGAGCACACCTCTTCCTCTCCTCTTCCTTGGGGGTCCCCAGGATCTGCTCCGTGGCCTTAGACAAGCACCTGCTGCCAGGGAGGGACCCCTGCTCCTCACCATCCTGCAGCTTACTCTCTGCCTGCATTGCTGTAGGGACAGGAGAGGGACTGAACCGTAGTCTTGATCTGATGGGGTTAACCTTAAACTGGTTTGCTCAAGAGCAAGCAGCAGGAGAGCAGCAGTTCCCAGAGGATGCAGGCTGTGCTCCCGCCACGGGCTCACAGGATGCCAAGCTGCAGGAGATTTGGGTGTCCCAGGAGAGGCTGTGACAAAAGAAAGATCATTGTGCCCAGCTTTTTTGCTGTGACTTCAGGGTAGCAACTTTCTTTTATTAGAAAACGGAAGCCGAGTGCCTTATCTAATCCCAGGGCCAGGCAGCTGGAGCCTGAGGAAAGGCAGCTGCTTTGTGGAGAGACTGCCAGTGAAATAATAAGATTGGAACCCATTATACCATATATATTTAAAGCATTTGGGAAAATTCCCGTGTTGCAGATGCCTTGCATGAGGTGCTTGGACCAGAGGTGTACACAGGGAGGAGGGAAATTTCTTATGCGCAAACCTCACTGAGGCTTCAGTGCCTCAAAACCTGAGCTCCTCTGAAAATTCAGTGATGTCTCGGACTGCGGATGCAAAGGTTGAAATTCCCTTCTTACCTCCCCAACGTAGTCAGTGCTTTTGATAAAATGTAAATGTCTTCGCACTGATGCTCTTCCCCTCTGTTAGGATGGGGCTGTAGCTCTAACACCCATGGGGGGTGTAATCCAGGGGTCCCTGCTTGCACCATATCCCCAGGACAGGGAAGGGGAGCTCAAAAGTATTCCTGAGCTGTGTGCATCTAACAGGAGATGCAGATGAGATTTTACTTCTCCTTCCCCATAGCAAATAAGGAAAGTCACCAAGCTGAGGATTCACAGGAATTGTCATGAGCTGTACTAAAGAAAGATGGACAGAAAATTCCTCCTAAGATTTCCTGCCTCAAGCTCTCATTTTATACCTCATATTTCAAAGTTATCTTTAAAAAAAACCCTCCTTGTCTTGACTGTGGAGGGAGCAAGTCTATGTCAGAAGAATTCTCACATGATGACTGTGAATTAAAGGTGCACTCTGTATTCCCTATCCATCAGAACAGCTCCCTTGGCCTGTCACTATTTCCTGCTGCTGCTCCCCTGGGCTGAAATTTATACTGGTGCAAACTGGAGCAAAGAAAATGGAAGAGGCTCACTACTGATGCTCTAAACTCTGCAGCAAACCAATTAGTTTTCAAGGTTATGCTGTGTCCACATTTATCACATTGATTGATAGACCATAAACATGTCTCTGCATAGAGACTCGGATTAACTGTGAAGGTCAACTTACAAGATAAATAGGATTAACTAAAATCAGTTTTGTATGGCTGTAGGCTGCTGGAGGTCTCTTTTACTGCAGTCAGATTGTACCAGATTTGTTAAAATACTTTTGAACATAGTGGTGGTATGGTGGCCATTTCCCTGGGACAAGGAGGATTTGGAGCTTCCCTCCACATCCAGTCCAGACATGTCTGCCCGCACAGAAAAGCTGTGATAACATGAACAGGTCTTTGGTCCAACAGGAGCCCACATGTGAGGAATATCTGCTGAAAAAGCAGAAGGGCCGTAGGGTCCGTCCTGGAGCGCAGAGTGGTCCATGTGCTTCACATCCCAGCGGTGGGGTTTCGGTACCCTCCAAGGGTTTCCTTCTCAGGCAGGTAGTGGTTTGTGGCATCAGGTCACAACATCGCTGGCCTTGTGTTATGCCAGCTCAGCCAGTTCATTCACAGAGGAGGAAATAGGACTTGGGTACTACCACATCCCTGCCCAAGATCTGCCCTTTGGTTTCTCAGGAACACTAATTATGAAGGAGGCTCTTGTTTTGCTGCTGTGTAATTGTACAGTGCATAGTGCAAGCCTTAGTATAGCTCTGAGTGAATTCCTTTTGGTTTTCACCTGTTCTCTAAAAAGAGATTCAATCTTGAACCAAACAACAGAGCATTCTCCTAGCAATGTATTGAGCACAGGGTGAAGGCAGTGCTTGGACTGGAGTTGCTCCCCAGGAGCTCTTGCAGGAGCTCAGTGACTTGGTGTATCTGTTGCCTTTGGTTTCTGAACTCGGGGGAGCAAGTTCAGAAAACTGCTCCTTTTCTTACAACAGTCAAAAAGTTGTGTTTGCAGAGGAGTGAGGCAGGGAGCAGGGTTTGGATCATGCTGTAGACACAGCATAGGAGGAGGGAAGATGCTGACCTCTTGCCATGGTTATTTTAGAAGCAGCAGGTGATCACTGGGACTTCAATTTCAGCGAAGAGTGTGCTGCCCTCCCCACCATCGGGGCTCTCCGGCACATGGTAGCCTTGCCGAAAAATCGCTGCTCTCCTGGTGCGCCCCAGCCCCCGGAGCGCGAGGATCGCCAGGACGTGCTCCTTCCTGCAGAAACCAAACGAGACCTTGCTGAGTCCTGTCGAGCAACACCAGCCACACGTAAGCAAACAACAACAGTGCTGGAGACAGCACAAAGTGCCTGGGAACGTTCCCTCGCTGCACTGGATGGGGGTCCGCAGCATCCGGAGGTACTGAGCCAGCGAGCATCAGCTCCTATCACCCGGTGCTGCTGGGACACAGCCGCTCCTGCTGCTGGTGCTTCGGGGAATTCCTCCTCGGTCTCCACACACCTATGACGTCGTTTGGAAGTTTTCCTGAGAGGCTGCAGACCTTCTATTTGATGATTATTTTGAGCTGAGTAATGGAAGTGCTAATGTTTAGGAAGCTGATAGACACCAATTAGAGGAGAGCTGGGAAAGCCAATTTGGAAACATATCCTGTTCCAGTAATCTCAGTATATACAAATTCAGCAACATCTCCAGGAGCTCAGGGGAAGAATTACCAGAGACCTGAACAGGAAGCAATGCAGGTCCAGCAGGTTCCTCCCCGTTTTACAGACTTAATTGTTAAAATAATATTACTCAATAATGGAAATAAAATAATATTACTCAATAAAGGAAATAGATCAACAAAGAGGATGAACCTTAAAACCTGGCTTGGGTAGAAGGCTAATGATGAAAAAGTACCACAATCACAGCCTTGTAAATGGCTTTTCTGCCTGGAAAACTGTTTTCAAATAGGTAAGCCTGACTACCCATCATTTACTTCCCCCATCCTTCCCAGAAGAGGCACTGCCTCCTTCATCAGCTTAGTCTGGCCACTGGGATGCAGGCTTTTTTGTTGTTCCTGCTGGATAGATGGGTTCATGTAGAAAATCACTCAGGAGAAATTATTCCTTTTCAAGCCCATGTCTTGAATTTCCCCATTGAGATAAGCCTGACACATACCTGACTTGCTCAATTTAAATGTGCCTATGAAAAAGTTTGAGCCTCAGTTTGGGGGAAAAAAATATATTTGTTTTTCTCTCAATATTAGAGGATCCACTTCAGTGTTCTGGGCAAGTTGTTAAATCTATGGTATTTTGACTGTATAAATGTTATCCAGCAGGAGCTGTGTAACCAACACAGTGTAAAAGCCTTTGGTTTTCTTCTGAAATGACGCTGATGAAATGAAATATTTTGCAAGCTGTTTCACTGATGTTCCTCCTCAATGGGTGGCAGGAAGCTGCAGAAGACAAGGTAACTCCTGATATGCAGCTGCTTAGCCATGCACAGAGCAAGTCACTCTATTTACTTTTCTAGGAGCTTTAAATTTTGCAGATGCTGCTTTGGAACAGCAAATGGAAAGTACAGAAGAAAGAATTTGTAACTTAATCCAAAACTCAGTGGTTGTGTTGAAGCCCTTTCAGGAACTGCAGCTGAACTGTGTCAATGTCTGCTGCACTTTGAGATCTGAGTTTGGGAACAGGACACAAACTATTTGCTCCAAAGCTGGAGCCTGCAGGTTGGCAAGCTGGGCTGATACTGGTGATGCACTGAAAAGCAGCCTCAAGCTTTGCAATGAAACAAGATTGATCTGGAGGAATAAAGAAGTATCCTGGAATAAGAGGCATGGGAATGGTTCAAAGCTGTGCAAAGAGAGCTTTAGACCTGACATTAGGCAACACTTCTTTACCCAGAGGTTGGTCACACACTGGAACAGGCTTCCTAGAGTGGTGGTCAATTCCCCAAGCCTGTCAGTAATTAAGAGGCAATTAAGACAATGCCCTTAACAACATGTGTTAACTTTTGTACAGCCCTGAAGTGGTCAGGCAGTTGGATTAGATGATCCTCATAGGCCTTTCCAAATGGAAATGCTCTATTCTGTTCTATTCTATTCTGTTCTGTAAGTGCTTTTGAGGTAATTTGTGTGCTATATAAGATCCAGCAGATGAGGAAAAGGGAAAAATGATACAGCTATAAATAAAGAACAGTAAGGTGGGATTCCCTCTGTTGCTGGCACCTTGACCTCTGATGTCTGGCTACCAGCAAAGAAGCTGAAGAGCTTGGTCAAAGCATGGCGCAAGCTGCTGCTTTTTGGGATGAAGCCCAGCTCTTTTGGCATCTGCTGTTTCATGTACCTGATATCTGGATAATCCTGACACAGCTCCTTGACGTGCTCCTTGATTTTGTCTTTTTTCTTCTCCCCAATGATATTGGCAATGTGGCGTATGGCAGGAATGAGCCAGTCAGCGTCAGAGCCCTGCAGACAAAGAGGCACAGGGGACCATCAAGGGGAGCTGTACTGCCCTTGGGTGGGCAGGGTGCTGCTGGGGTATGGCAGGGTGCTGGATGAGGCAGCTCCGGGTGGCAATGGCAAGGCATCCCCCAGAGCTCTACTGGGGCCTCTCTGATGCTCATGAGCACCCCAGTGACCCAGACCCTGGGCTGGGCATTGTGGCTGTGGTCTGGCACAGCAGTGAATGCCAGAGACTTCACCTCCTGCTGCCTAATAGTTTCGTGTGCCTCACCTCTGGGAGGGATCTGCCTCCATGGGGTTTAGTGCCCTGGACACATGACTTTCTGCAGAATCCAAGGAATTCAACTGTGGTTTTCCTAGAAGTCCCAGACTGAGGCTGCCTAGTCACAAAACATGAAAACAGCCAGTTTTCTCCCCATCGCTTTCCTGTATGCAGACTGTGTGCCTGGATGGACCTTCCCTATGGACTCATCTCCATGAGCTGTACCAAGAGCAGAGATCCTTTAGAGACAAGTTGCATCCCATGGCCCAAGGGAATAGGCCCAGGAAGAAGTTACCATGGGATGAGTGTGACTTTATAGCACATGAACCACCCTACACAAAGCACCCATGCACCTGGGAGTGTTAAACACCAGACACTGCAGTCAGAGAGCCACCAGCTGAGCATGCACAAGGCCCTATTGCAAGAGTAGCCACTGTGCTGGAAGTCCACACCATGAACCAGCAGTAACCACTTGCTCTCCCCATAAGCCTACCTCCTGGGTGCCCTGGAAGCCAAGTGGGGACATTTCACCTCTGGGAACGGGGAAGCCAGGGGATGCCAGGAGGGAACCCACATACCTGATCAATGAGCATATTGTGAATGATTCTGGCTTCCTGGTTCATCTTGTTGCTCACTTGCTGCCGAGTCTCCCTGTTCATTTTCCATCTGGGTTTGATGACCAGCTTGATGTATTCCCTCACCACATACTTATGAACATCATTTAGAAGCTCCTGGTTAAGAAAGAGCAAGCCTCACATTTTTAACTTGGTTCCCACACAAGGCCATGGCAGTGAGAGAGGACAGGGGAAGCCCTCGGGTCTTTAGCAGCAGCCAAAAGTATAGAGGAGGTACACAAATGCAAGAGATGGTCAGCACACACTGCCCAGGCCAGCCCTGCTGAAAGGAGCTGACTGCTCGCCGCACTCACTCAGGCACAGAGTTATGGCCATGGAAATGTGCCTCACCCTGAAATAGCCCATGAGGGTCAGTTTGGACCCTCAGTATCAAAGGGAGATATTTAGGATTGCTTTAAAAGTAGGGTTTGGTAGTGCTTGCAGATTTTAAACATAGAGCTGTTGTCAGCCACCCATTTATTTTACAACTGCACAGATGTGAAAGGAGCTGAAAAGCTTGCAACTCACAGGATTGTAATGCTCAGTGATGAAGTTCACCAAAGCTTTTAGCTCCTCTTTAAAGAAAGAAGATCCCATATTTAAACAACAGAAAGGAAAGGTGTTGCTTATTCTCACTTGGAAGTACAGCAATAGCTGAACTCCCCTGCATCAGTGATGCCCTCAGTTATATAAACAGCCCCCGCCACAGGTCTGACACAGCCTGCAAATGACAGTGGTACCCCCCAACTTCACTGTGCCCGGGCATGGGACCAGCTGCCTACCTGCCCCATGGGCTCCCTCAGGTGCTGCAGGTGCTTGGAGAACTGCGAGACTGCAGACGCCAGTGAGTCCGGCCTTTCCAGTGACAAAATCCAGTCCTTGGTCAGGATTTTCTTAAGGAGTGGCTGCAAAAGAACCGACTCACTGATGGCACTGCTGATATTGACTAGCGGATGCACTAGTCAAAGGCATCCAGCTGAATGCCTTCTTGGAGTGGTTGAACCAAAAAGCACAGAGCACTGATGGCACACCAACTCTCTGTGAGACACACCAGAAGTTAGGCACCAGGGGTTTCTCTTTCCCACCTAGGAATTCAGAGCCACATCTCCCCTTTCTGGGTAGGTGCCCCAGTGAGAACAGAAGCATTGGATCCTGAACAGGAGATGCTTTGGCATTAAAGGCTTACTTGGGACACCTCATTTCCTTGCTTTGTGCTGCTTTCTAACCCATGAGCTATATTTCTTTAGGCAAATACTTGCATTCTTACCATAGGGATGAAGAAACAGGTGTAAATGTTAACCAGGCATGGCTAGAACAGGCTGTGGTGTGCAACCATGTATACTAGCATTACACAGGTTTGCACTAGCTATGGACATGACAACACAGTTGGTAGTGAATCTGTTGGAAATTACCCCAGTAATCCATCACCCCTCCAGCCTTCCCCACAAGGAAATCAAAATCTCTTGCTTGAAGCACTTACAGAGGGCTGTCTGCACTCCCTGCAGACCCATGTGTCTGCACAAGGTCTCACTGTGACTTTACTTCTGGTCATTGCTCAGATGGGGGAGGGAAATAGCAGCTGGAAGCATCCCCAGATTGATGCCTTGTGGTCAGTGCTGATGTGGGAACAATGGTACTGTTTCCCATCTGCCTCAGGTACAAGGTGCTCTGACCAAAAGTCCCCAGTGGATTACTTCCCTTGCTGAGTTCCTAGAGCTAATATGCCTCCACATAGAAACACAGCAATATCTGTGAAAGGCTTCTGGGGACACCTGGAAGAGACTGGAAATATCCCTAAGAGATCCTAAGGCTAAAATAACCCTTCTCCACCACATTCCCTGTGTACTTGTCTTCTCTTAGCTCTAAGGATTCTGTCTTTTGATTCCTGGCAATCTCCTTCCCAATGATTTTCCCAACTTTTGCCCTCCTGCTGTGCTCCCTCCTGCAGGAGGGCTGTTTAGAAATGCTTTCTCTGCTCTCAGTTCTCATGGTATTTTGTCTCTCTTTCGCAATGCCTTGGCTTGACTCCTTCTGTGCTTGTCCCTTAGGCTCCAAGACAAGCTCTGCAGTGACTGGAAAGTCCCACTGGCCAGGCGGGTTAGGCTTTGACAGGAGCAGATGCAGTACTGTCTTGCTTTCTGCAATGAGCTCCCAAGCTTGGTGATTTGGAACGGGAGTTAGGGTAGATCAGAAGAGGTGGGACCAAAGGCTTAGTTTCTTTCATCTCTTTTACCAGCTAGGGCTAGTAGACCTCATATGGCTGAGAGCAGAAAGTGCTGTCTACATCACCCAGGAAGAACAAACTGCATAGCAGCAAGTTGCCTTTTAGGCCTCTTAACACAAGTTAAGCTGATATCAGAGCTTTATCGACTGGTATCAGAGCTTTAGTGTTCTCACACTGGAAGAGTCAGTCTTTCTTCACCATGGAAACAGTCTGGAAAAATCACAGAATTCTGTCCTGTCTGAGGAGACTGATAACTCCATGATCTTAAAGGTCTTTTCCGACCTAAACAACTCTATGATTCTATAATAGATCATGATGACAGATCTACAAATAAGTGTAAATCAAAGTGCTGAAAACTCCAGAAGATTTGCTAGAAGGAAAAATGTCCTATTGGGGGTGTCTGGCTGAATTCCCAGTGCTTCCCTATGGGGAAGGTTTCCCCCTACTGCTTTACCAGAGATGCTGGAAGCCACTAAATACATTTTTTTTTGGTTGCCATTGTGCTAAAGGAAACAACTTGACAAATGTACCATTGCTCATAGCGAAAAACTCACGGGATGCTTTGGGGTTAAGGAGGATTTCTACACATGCTAAGCGCAATGCATTTTGGAGGGACCATAACGCCTTGCGCTCAAAACCAAGGTTGTCCACTTGGCAAAACAAAGGAAGGGAGGTGTCCTGGGTTCAGCAGTTGCAGTCAGTTTTTCTTCTCTTTAGTAGCTGTGTTTTGACTTAGCCCGGGAACAAGGCTGATAAGGCCGATGTTTTTGGTTGTTGCTGAGCGATGTTTGCCCTGACCAAGGACTTTGTGAGCCTCATGCTCTGCCGGGGAGAAGGGGGGGCCGGGAGAAAGGAGGGACAGAACCCAAACTGACCAAAGAGGTATTCCATACCATAGCACGTCATGCCCAGGA
>NDXB01020295.1:0-26661 GCA_002631895.1 Agapornis roseicollis | reverse complement strand
TCGGCCCATTTTCCCCCCCCCCCCTCGGGGGGGGGGGAGGAAAAAGGGGGGGGGGGCAGGAAGGAGGGGTTGAGTGGGTGAACGTGCTGCCTGGCTGGGTTCAAACTACAACAGGAGGTATTCCTCATCTGCTGCACTGGTCCCGCACATACCTGTTACAGCTACAAACCAGCGTGCCCAAGATGCGCTTACCTGTGCTTTGTTTCTTAATTTGTTTAAAAAAATACTCGTGAAGTTCCTTGTCAGAGCTGCCACAACCTTCTGCAGCTCCTCAGGGCTGACTTTAAACATTGCTTCTAACCCTGACCTAGAGAGAGAGACACACACACACCACCAATGTGTTAATGTTAAAGGGTAAACCATTACACTGCCACTTTATCCAAATTGGCATCTTGGGTGTTAGTTTAAGTAAATTTGTGTAGCTAGCACTTCCGCTTGGGAACACCTACTGGGTCAAAGTAATGACTCTTTTACACAATGCTATACACTGAAAATTAACCACAACTGAATAACTGCGCTTAAAAACCACCTATTTCCTCATCAGGTGGGCTGGTTCAACCATGCGGAGCAGTTGCGTAGGCTGGTTACATTTTCACTTGAGCAACATTTCTGCTAAATGATCTCCAGGTACCTGAGAGAGCACTGGGGCACTATGGGGTAAGGGAGAAGTAAATAATAAAGCCGAAGAAGGGAAAGCTGCTGACCCTTGTGTCCCGCGGAGCCTGGCTGACTCACTCCACACAATATCTATTGGCAACAGTGGGGATGGTGAACGACCGAGGTGGAAACCTGTGGAATTTCCTAGAGACAGTGCACATTCTTACACTAATGAGGAAGAAAACACTACTTCAGAGAAGTTAATGAAATCCCCAGCCATATGCGTGGGCTTTGGGGTACATTGCAAGTTCCTGGCTTTCTTCTCACTTTCGATCCTTTACTCATTGTAATATGCTCTAAGGGGAACCAAGGCAGCATCACCAAAATGCTAGTGATGCCTGAGCTTCCCAGGATGTGACACATTCACTGCTGTGATCAGAGTGTGGCAGGTTCCTGCCACTGCCCAGTAGCTATTTTCTATGCCCGAAGCTGCCCAGGCAGGATGACAAAACACCTCACAGCATCCCTCTTACCCCAGGCTGGGGCTCAGGTACATAACTCCTGCTGAGCACCTCAAGTCTGGGTCTAGCATCCACAAAATCATGCTATTAGGTCACCTCTCTCTGCCTTGCAACTCATCACCCTAGGCGGAGAAATATTTAACTCGACTCGGGAATAAACCACCCAAACACCTTCCAGCTCCCTGCCTGAGGCTGGCTTCTCCCTTCACCACCTTACGGTCCCCAGCAGGGAAGGGAGAGCAATTTTCCGCAAGGGCAGGAGGAGGCGGAGATAGCCAGCTCATCGGCGAGGTTAGCATTGCTGGGGAGACCCTGCCATCTAGAGACTTCCAGGCAGTAGTGCTCACTGCGGCTGGAGCCGTCTGCCGCTGCGAGCATCGCAACACGAAAAGCTCTGCATGACCTGGATGCCATTTGGCAGACAGCACCCCTGCGGCAGGCCGTGCCAGGCAGCAGCACAGCGGCATGGGCTGGAGATAACATCCCAAGGTGGCCAGGCGCCAGGCATTAGCCTCCTGCCACTTGGCTGAACCGGTCTCTGATGAAGCACCACATTGCACAGCAGGGATGACTCCAGATGCTGAAAAACCCCTGAGCCTCCTTGGGTTGTGTCTTTGCATGACTGCAGAACATCCCCCTTGAGGGAGTCTTTGATAGGCAGAGCTGGTGGGCATACCTGCTTATCACAGGCCTTTTCAATGCATGGCTTCAAATAATTAATTCATAACACCTGCAAAGCTCTAGAAGTTCCTGCTGCCAGCAGTGATGGCAGGGGTTTATTTGCAAGTTGAGTGCTTTCACAGATTTTCCTCCAGCCCAGTGCCAAAAGCAGCCTTTGTATTGGGCTTATGGTGCTAACCTACAGAACCAAAAATGAAATAAACCCACTTCTGAGGCTGAAAAGGGTGGGCTGAAAATTAGTTTAAAGCTTTCATGCAAGCATCACATCCATCCCTTCTTCTGACTCTTCACCCTTGTGATTTTAATCTGCCTCTCTTGGGGAGCATCCCGTCATGAGGTGAGGAAGGGCTGTAGGCTGAGTACCCAGTGGGGCACCCCAAGGAGACCTTGGTTTTTCCTTTCTGGATGCTGCCACCCTCCCAGACCCCAGCAAAGCAGCAGCTCAGTTTGGGGGGAGCACACTTACAGCAGGTCATGGAAGTTGTTGATGTAGGCGACGACATAGGATGCAAAGATGGGGCTGTCCTGAGCAGTGCTCCATGCCACAAACTCCTCCTCAAACCTGCAGGAGAAGGCACACAGATAACGCTAATGGTGAGGGAGCCACGGATTGCTCATCTTCTGTGTACACAGTGGTGTCAGGAGACACTGGTGGCTGGCCCAACCTGTCCCCTCTGTATAAGGACATGTTTTTTCCAGCTGTCGTAACATGTGTATGCATTGGAGGGGAATAGATGGCAGATAATTATGGGTTTAGGGTGTGCTTGCCTGAGCGGGTACGCAGCACTTTTGGAGAGTTGCCAGGGATCTCAGCACAAGAAATCTCTGCCTTTTCCTCATGCTGAGGGATTACCTGAAGCTGTGGTACTCAGGCTCATCAATCTGGTTCTTCATTGCTCTGGCTTTTGGGGCAATATAATTTGTGCCCTCTTAAGCACACAAGGTTTACCTCAGGGATGATTTCCAGCAGAAAAGGAATAGGAAAGGGGAGGCACACCTGCCTTTCCCCCCATAACCTCAGCTGCTGTGTTAGGTAGCTGTTTCTGTGTAGCACAGCAGTCACAGTTTTGACAGCTGTTTTACAGCCAGGTCCGCACTGCTGGCAGGAGGCTCTGTGCTCAGGCAGGCTTTGCCTGGTGGTCCCATTCTTTATCAGGGTAAAGGAACCTGCTTGGGCTAGCTTCAGCCCAAGCATCTTGGGTTGGTTTAAGAAAAAGCTGAAGTTTCAGTGGTCCTTTCGTGTGGGACCCCTTTATGATGCAGCTTGCATTTTACGCCAGTTTGCTGGGGTTTTTAAAAAAAGGGAAAAAGAAAGAAAAAGGAAAAAAAGAAAAAACATTTTGAAAGATAACAAAGAAAAAGGAAAAAAGGAACAGAGGAGAGGAGAGGAAAAAAGCAAACAAATGGGAGTGTGGGGGCTGTGGGAGAAGAACTAATGGATGGAATATCAGTACTATGTTTCTCCTCTAAAACCCGGACAGACCTCAAAGCCAAATAGCTGGTTTGAACTATGCTGCTCAGGGCATGGGAGACAAATGTAGATCATCAGGCTACTAGATATGAAAGGGGTATATAGATAGGGATATAGATATAAACAGGGAAAGCACTGCCCTTAGTGCACTTTGGACTCCTGGCATGCCCTGAGTTCCTGATCTCAGAAAGCAGCTCTCTTGCTCGCTGTCCTCACTCCTGCAAAATGTCTCTTAGCAAACTCCCCGGTCAGTGCCTGCTGCAGGTGAGAAACTTTAAAGGTTAAGGGCAAAGTCATTTTAGTCTCACTTGGAGCTGCTTCATCCTGAACAACCTTTCTCATCTACAGATGACTGCTCCAGGAAGTGGCTGCAACCCCCCCAAAACACAGCCCCATTGGAGGAGCTGGACAATACATTGCTGTGGTGGGACCCTCTGTAAACCAAAAGCCTTCCCTCCCTAGAGCATCCCCAAAGCACTTTGCAAGGGGTAAGATCTGAGGCCATAACCTGGGGACTACCAAGCAGAGCAGCGTTTCAGCAGAGATGCAGGATCCTGTGTCCTTTGGCCAATGGGTAAATTTTTAAAAGACTCAGCCTTAAGTTTTGCCTGGGTGTAACATCTGTTCCCATCTGCAAGAGAAAAACCCTCTTTGCAGGACTCTCCCCAGGACACCCAGGTGATGTTTTGGGCAAGCAGGGTCTGAATCAGATTCATAACTGCTACTTGCTCATGGCTGTAGCTGCAAGAGACCAGCATCCAACACCAGCAAGGTCCCAGAGCAGCTAGCAGCTACTTCCTGGAGCTCTGACCTCAGATTTTGGGACTCCCTAGAGTCCTATCTGGGTCTGTTTATGACTCCCGCTGAGTTGTTTTGCAGCTTGCTTATTGTTGGGCTCACTGTCATCTCTAATTCTCCCAGGAGCAGGCCCATGCCTGCTTGGTGCCAGAGTCTGGCCCAGTGCACGGACCTTTTCCCTGCTTTTTTACCAGTGTGGGACTCATTTGAAAGGAATGTGCTGCCCGCAGCGGTGATGACCTTGATATGAATTCGTGCAGCTCTGCCAGACACAGCTCAAGCATTTTTGTTTCCAGGCTTCTGCTGATTGCTCTAGATACCTTCATGTGCTCCCCGATGATCTAGAGAACACAAAGAAAACCCTCTAGTGAATGGGACAAGCAAGGGCAAAACATCCTTCACAAAGGTACCAAGCAGCCTTGGTTAATAAAAGTGACTGGCCTAGCAAAGGGGCAAATGGCCCACTTGTTGCCAGGTATTTTTCATTATTGTCTGACAGTTCTAAAAGTAATAATCCGGGATGGGCCAAGAGGCACAAACTGATCTGTGGCATAATCATTGATCATTGATGCCTAGGGTCAGGCGTCACCCAGAAACCTTGCTTGCACTGGGGTTCCTCCCTAAATCCTATTCCCACAACCCTGCTGCCTCTCTAGAGTGAAGCAGCCTGCTTTAGTGCTTCTTGAGGCATCCTACCCATCTGCTAATCCAATTCAGACGTGCCTTCCCAGTGATCACACAATGTGTAATATTCCTCTATGGAAAAAGAGTCATGCAGCAGGCAAAACTCTTTGATTTTCTTTCTTTCTCTCTCTCTCTCATTTAATTGAAATGACTCAACCTTTTGAGTGAGGAGAATGAATCAAAACCCCTCCTGGATTTATTACCCTGTAGTCTCTAAAGCTAGTAGGAGCTTTTGTTTTTGTACTGTTTAAATTGGAGTGGCTGTCACTGCCTACGGCCTTTCTGTGGCTGCCACAGCCCCAGGACAAAGACACTCTTTCAGCCAAAGGGTTTTTCTAACAAACCTTTTCTTTCCACCTCTTTTTCCCTTTCTCCTTCTTCTTTCTAATCAAAGAGATTTAAGGGCTTTCAAATCAGTTGCCTATTATGTTGCTGACACAATTGACAGCAGGTTTAATTTGCAGCTAGAAGGCAAGCGGGAGAGCTAAAAGTTGTAATAAACAGCATTTTCTGCTCTAATGTATTCTGCCAGTGGGTGACTAACATAAATTATCACAGGAGGCGGTACCTCCACCACAGAAGGTAATGATCCCGTTTCCCTGGAGCCACGGAGCCCCCTCCCGCACTTTACCCCACTTCATTGAATACCGTTTGAATATCTAAGGAGAGTGAGGACTGGTAGAGGTTTTCCTTCACTTCTGGGTAAACTTCCTTCTCCCACTTCTCCGTGACCTCCAGTCTCAGGATGTTTCCAAAATAGCTGTGGATTTTTCCCTAGATGTTTAACATAGGAAGGAAACATCCAGGTCAGGATAATGAAGCGAACATGAGAAAACTGCATCAGTGCATTTTGCTCTCTTGGCACGTATGTAAGGCTTATGTGTGAGGTGCAGAAAGGTGCTCCAGACCCTGTCGGTCTACATAAGGTCTCAGGGAAAATCAGGAGCTGTGGTTTGTGGGGGCAAGGTACAAATTAAGGGAGAACAGATCTCCTGGCAGGGGAATGTTCTGTCAGCTGCTTGACTGCTTGATTGCAAAGTTCTCCAGCAAGTGTAAGACACAAGGTCAGGATTAAAGATCAAATTGGTCCTTTCTGCCAGCACAACCACTCGAGTAAGTGGCAGCACAGTTCAGTCCTGGCTGATAAATCAGTCTTGTTGCCAGTAAAACAAAATGATCCTTCACCAGCACGATAGAGCAATACTAACTGCTGAATAAGCTGGGTACCTTGAGCTCACCTTGAGCAGTGCCCTGCTTCAGAAATGGCTTGCAAGAAAATGTCTGAGCCCAGCAAAGAGCCAGGAAAGTGCAGTCTTACACAGGGTCCCAGCCAAGGATGGCAGAAAGGCAACTGAAAAAGGGGCTTCCCAGGGGGAGTGAACCACGAGGAGATCCTTTGGCAGCACCATGTCCCCAGTTGTCTGCGTATAGCAAACCTCAGATGTGCAGGAGGAGATTATGTGCTGTGAAAGTAGCAGCTCAAATGCCTTTATATCTGGCTTTGAAGTGCGTTCAATCTGCTGAAGCCCAGCTATAACCTTTCGGTAAGCCTCTGTATGGGTCTGGTTCAGTCCCTTTGGCTCTGTGGTTACCCAGGTTCATGCTCATTGCCTGCTTTGCTCCCTATGTTGGTGTTCAGGATATTGTGCTTTTTGTTAAAGGCCATTCTGCATGGTCTTGGCAGGACTCGGCACCTGGTGGAGCTAGAAACCACGATGCAGCCATCTGAGACCTTTACTGAGAGGCTGGGGCTCTCACACGTTCCCTGGGGGCATGTGGGAACAAGGTCAATGCTCTCACCTTTGCAGAAGTGATGTAGTCGTTCTTCAGTTTATCCCAAACAGCTGGAGTTAACAGCAGGGACAGGTTTTCTGTCTTAATTTCTGGTTTGAGATCGGGGTTACCCAGAAAGCGTTCACTGGAAAGATTCAAAGGAACAAAAAATGTGGCCTCAGAATGTGAGTAAACCGATAGAATATTCATGTGGCATGAGCTACATAATTATTAAGCTGTGAGAAACATACTTCAAGCTAAAACTGAGGTGCTTGTTTTCAAGCTTTAACAAGAAAATCTTTTCTCCCTATTCAAAACTCAAATTATTCAAACCCAAAATGATTTAAGGTTCCAGCCCACCTTGGAAATCATGAGACTTCTGAGTTGTTTGGACATGACAAGTGCCATACGAGTTTACTTTTTAAAATAAACAACCTGAAGCTGATTCATTTGCCTCCGAGCCTGCAAAATGTCTTTCAGGGTAATTCCTGTAGCAGTGTGCTGCTTTGGAATTAGCTGATCTCCCTGGCTCCTCTCCAGTGTCACATCATGGCTTCTGTCAGGCTGCTACTTTCCCCTGTGCATTATCCCTAGCAATGGAAGGTGGCAAAGCAGGTCCTGCTCTGTACAGGGCAGCTTCTGGTAGGCACTCCCATGCCTGGAACATGGACCAGGGCAGCATCATGGCTTCTCCACAGATGGAAGCAGTCGGTGGATGTGCAGCTACAGAGCTTGACTCCGAAGTTGCTCAGCTGACGCATGCCTTTACCACTCACTTTCCTCTGCATTGCCCATGTAATCAGGCCAGCTGATTAGTGGGGAGGCAGGGAAAGGGAGGGAGTGCTTGTGCTTCTCCTTCTAGGGTGAGAAACCTGTTATTAGCCTGTACAATTGAATGTGCTACCCCTGCAATCTGCCATGGACTGTGGGAGCATTGTGTCTTTCAGGGTGATAGAGGTGGAGAGGAGAGAGAAGAAAATATTCGTGCACTTGCTGAATGTGGGATCTGAATTGCAAGCAGTAACCTGGTTAACAGGGAACACAGCTGCAGTGTCCTACAAAAACAAAGGACACCAATGGATTTAAATCCAAACTCTCCACCATGACTGAAAGGACTGTTTCAAACATATACTGAAGGAGCTTATTCCCCTTATTCCCTGCTTTCTTTTTTTTTCTATTTGTTTGCATTGTAGCATCAATAACGAGTTTGAGTCAATTTCTTATTTTTTGGGATGGGTCCCAAGAGGGGATGAAGTTCTTATAGAATGGGAAAATCAAATGGAAACAGCCCAACACAGCAAGGTGATTGCAAGCAGTGCCCTAAACAGAGCAAGCTCTCTATAAGTCCTTTCACAGCAAGGTAAAGAAGTACAATGGGGGTACTTCTCTTTGGTGCAGGACCTGGCTGCTGAAGCTTGTTTCTTCCCCCTTCCCTGCAATATTGGGGTGCAGTACAGTTCCTGGGGCTGAGGATATGCACAGATTTCCCTCCGGAGGAGACTGGCAGGCGACACGTGAGGGAGAAGGGCAGTGGGTTGAAGTGTCATTCCCACAGCAGTCCTGCCATCACACTTGTGCTACGATGCTGCGGGAGTCCCACACGAGTCACCACAGTTACCACACCATAAATGGGGTTTTGGGAGCAACTGGCGAGTTTACAGAAGGAATCAATTGAGGGCTGCTCAAAACAAAGACCATCTGCAGTGCAAATGCTCATGACCCAAAAGCTACCCCAGGCTCGGAGTGATGTGAGCAAGTGCTGCTGCTGCTTGCTCTGCTCCACTACCTTCCTCCCTGCCTATTTTTGCCCACTGTTAGACTCAATACTGCTACTTCTGCCTTCCCTCCCTCTTTTGTTTGTTTGAGGGGTGCCAGTTGGTTTGTGCTGTCCCACCACTGGTCATCTGGTTCAGGCCTGCAGACCAGCTACCGGGGCTGACATGATTTTGCTTTGGTGTAGCATTCTTACATGCTTATTACCAGACCCATCTCTTGTGGACATTGCCTCTCTCTCTTTTCCTTCCCACCCCACTGTGTATATCTGTCTGGTGTTAGCCTGGTAGCTCTTTGAGGCTGGAGTGATGGGCTGTGGTCAAAGCAAGTGAATAACTGAGGACACTGACACTTGGTGCCTAGCCCTACTACAGGTCCCTTGGTTGTCCCCTTTGGCTGCAAAAAGAGGCAATGTCCAGCAGCACAGTTTTTACTGCTGTTGCAAAGAATTCCTGCCTTTACTCCAACACCCGGAGTGCCCTGAAGATGGCATTTGATATGTCCATAGAGCTCCTAGAATACTTTAGTCATCCCTGGATTGCAGGCATCTTCTAAAGGTCCTAAAACCTGTGGTCCTCCTATTCAACCAGCGGACCTGTCTGAGCGAGAGCCTTTGCTTTAGTGTGGCCAATTCCACAGGGTGATGTCTTGGCTCCTCCTCAAGAAGACTGACCCGTGAGCATGGGGGGTAACGTGGCCTGTTTCCAAACACATCAGAGTTTTAATTAAACAGGAAGAAGGCAGGGCTCCCCCACAGGTCCCTCCCTGGGCCTGGAAAAGTCACCAAGCAGCTGCAGGACCTTGCAAAATATTTGCAGAAAGGGAGGAGGTTTATCAGAGCTGCAAGGAGGAGCTTCCTGGAAATGGCCTCAAGCTGTGCCAGGGGAGGCTTAGATTGGATATGAGGGAAAAACTCTTCACCAAAAGGGTTGTCAAGCATTGGGACAGGCTGCCCAGGGAAGTGGTGGAGTCACCATCCCTGGAGGTATTTAAAAGACATGTAGATGTGGCACTTAGGAACATGGTTTAGTGGTGGACTTGGCAGTGCTGGGTTGATGGCTGGACTCAATGGGATCTTAAAGGTCTTTTCCAACCTAAAGGATTCTATTATTCTACGTGAGAACAAGTGGGAGAGGGAGGGGAAAACAGGGTAATTTAGATCGGTGGAAAGCAGCAAATGCTTTATCCACAAACCTTTGTCCCCACCTATTAATAGATTAGCTATCTGGCTCTGCTGTGCAAGTGACTGTGTCTCTCCCCCCTTTCAGCTTAAAAAGCTGAAAACAGCTCAGTGCTCTTGAAGTGCCCTGTGGCCCTGCGGTGCTCTGGAGGAGGCTGAGGTGCTGTGGCAAGTGCAGCATCCTACCTGCAGTAAGTGTTGGCCACCCAGTTGAGCAAGGTGTTGAGCTCGTTGAATTCCAGGGGTCTCTGGGAAAGATCTTGCAAATGCGAGGCAATGGCCTTGTGAAAAGCCTCCACATAGACATCACACACCTGGTACTCCTCCGGATAGCACTTTTGTACTGATAGCTTGATTTTTAGTAAGTCTTCGCTCAGGTGTTTCTGGAGGAAACCCAAGTGAAGATTAAGCCAAGAGCTGTCTTCTTCCTTCAATACCATGGGTACCCTCAGGACCCTTTTTCTAGCACTCTCATTGATAGCTTCCCTCCACACCTCCTTCCACTTTCTGGGCATGCCAAGCAACTCTGACCCAGGACCGCCAGCATTGCCTGTGTTAGGATGAGCTGCTTCTTCATAGGCAATTAAAGTCACCAGGGAGGTCAGCATGGTATCCTCCACAGTGGGATGCTCCAGTGTTCCCACCACGATGGCCTGGATCACATTTGTGATGGAGTTATAAAGCAAATCCACATCCTTGGATTTCCGTTCAAACTCCTGGGGGTTATCTTTGTATTTCTCAGCATCCCGCTCACTGATAGTCTCATCTTCCAAGTATTTGATGCTTGCAAATGCTTCTAAAAGTTGCCTTTTCTGAATAAGTTCATTTATTTCCATTACTGCAGGAAGAAGGGGGAGGGGTTGGGACAAAGCAGGCATTAGGTGATTGACAGGTTGGTAACAGGACAAGATGCCTCACAGGGAGGCTGTAGGGCTGCTGAGTTTCCAGGTCCCAGCAGTGCCCTTATGACTGAGCCCCCCAAATCTCCAGCTCCTGTTTGACAGAGGAGATCAAGCAGTGGAAATGCAATTACTGTGAATTGGGCCACATCTCTAAACTGCTGCTTTCAGAGGTAGGAAATATCAAATAAGATCATTATAGGCCTGCAGGAAAACCTCAAGCGATGGCTAATGAGACTGCAGAGAGAGACACTGGTATCTCAGGCTGCATAGAACCACCTTTGGCTCTGCCTGTTTTTAAGTGAGGAGATGAAGTGGGACTGGCAGCAAGGACAGTTTGGGATCTTGTAGGATTTCCTTTAGCACAGATCCTCGTGTTTCTCAGCACACCAGCATGCTCAGCACAGCTCTGCTGCTGGACTGGCCATGGCAGTGCAGCCCAGCTCTGGCATCTCTGGCTAAAAAAAGGTGCTTTAGTGTGCTCTCAGAGAAGTCAGGGAGAGTGCCCAGGGTCTGGCTGGAGGGAGCACAGCAGGACAGACCCCCTCAGGCCTTCTGAGCTCCTGGTCAGGCACTATATGGTCATGTGTGCCCCCACCCTACCCTCAGCATGTCCTTCAGAGGTACCCAGGCCCTGGGGCAGTGGGATACTGGCTCGGGCATGCTGTCCATACATTTTTGGGAGCATTCCCAGCTCAGATGTAACCTTGGGCAAACCCTGGGCTCCCCTTCTGGCTTGATTTTGTGCATTATCAAGTTTTCCTAAGACGCATACACAACTGATGTCACAGCTAAAGTGGCTCCTGCATTTCTGAGGGCTGAGCAAAATGCTAATGCAAACTGCAGATGTGATCCCTGGTGATTCGCATTATGAGGACTCCTTGAGATGTAGGGATCAAGGTAGCAAGCCAGAGACTAGCCCATCCACGGCCTGCCACCCATTCCAAGCCCATGCTTGCCATAGCAAATGGCCTCTTAAAGATGTCTCTAACCTGTTCCAGACACTCAGATGTTCTGTGAATGCTGACACTCCTCTCAGACAGAAAGAGGGACTTCTGGAGGACCAGAAGCCACAGCTTCTCAGCTCTGCATTTATTGCAGTCTGCACTAACCCTTTGGCTGGGGAATGAGGAGATCCTCTGGGATGGTGATCTCAGGGTCCCAGCAGGAGGAAATGAGAAACACCAGAATATGTGAAGTTCATCCTCCTGGGGTGTTTCAGGGTTAGGTGACCTGACTGTTCATCACCTGTATATAAACCTACAGTCAGATGCCAAGCACTGCCTCTAGAGAGGGACATTTGTTTTCTAAGTGGTGACCACTGCTTATTTGCCAGTAATATAAGAAGTGTTTGTCATGTGTTGAGAAGATCCAAGAGCACTGTTAGTTTTGAGACGCCCTGGGAAGTTCTCACCATCTCCAGCATCATAACAGGTGCTCTGAACAGGAGATCACCCTGTGATACTGGGCATAAAGCAAATATTAAAGAGGGGAAGGGAAAAGGTATTATTTAGGCATGTGTGGCTACTGCTTCTGGGACTCAGATATATAAAATGATACAGAAAAACTGGAGAGCACTCAAAAAATATATGGTTTGTAGCCCATAATTGATACCCTTGGGCTTGTCTTCAAACAGATTTTATACCATATGCACCAAATAATCTATGCAGCAGGAAATATCTGTATGAAGACAGAAATATGCCAAATAACCCAAGTATTGATGCAGCATAGAAGGCATAGAGCTTTGAGTGCCTGCATGGAGCTACAGTTACTTCAGCGCTCAGAGGGGAGGGAGACTGTGGCAAATAACTTAGTCTCTTCTAGATAAATTAATATAAAACCTGTGTTTGCGCAAGTACTTGCAGTGAGAGACTAAAGGAATACATTCTGTTCTGTTTATCAAAGTGAGAAAATACCATTTAATTACTATCTAGGATAATTATTCAGGGAGGTGATACTGGATGCTAAATGGATCTTTAATTTAGCAATAGGAGACCAGACAGCTGGTAGCTGAAGGAAGACAATTGAAAGGCAATTAACCATTATGCAGCTTAATGGTGCACATGGTGGAGTTTTCATCGCTTGCCATATTTATCTCAGGATGGGATGTGTTTCTGACAGAGTTGCTCCAGTCTAGGCCAAGCGCAAGTTATTGTGCACAGTATGGGTCTTATTCATTCAATTCCTCAGCTTGTTTGTGTGGAGGAGATGAGAAGAGCTTACGGTAACATTTTCTGTCACTCCTCATCTATGACCCTCTGAGAACAGACTAGCAAAGTTTATGAGGTGGGCTCAGATCCAGCTTACCAACCTCACAGTCTACCAGTGCAAAGCAGTAAATAACTTTGTGGTACAGTAGAGCATATTACAGCAGTGAGACAATGCCAGCCCTTCTATCCGATCCCCATGACATCCTGTGCAGTAGACCAAGAATTTCTTTCTAGAAATTTAGGTTGAGGAAAGGTCAAGCATGTTGACCCACCTCAGTCTACCTCCTGGTGGATGCACTGTAGTGCCTCTGCAACAAGAAGGCAGAGGAGAGCGGTGCTTAAACCAAGATCAAAGTCATTGCAGTTTGCCACACTTGGGAAAAAGTGAGAGCTATGCTGAAGGTCGTTATTATAATTTGACAAAGACCTATCTATATAATGCTGACAAAACACATGGGAGTAGCCAGCTGGAGGAAAACAAATCACATAAGTACTTGCAGCACCGCTGGTGTGAGAGAAATAGATGGAAAGTCAATGTAAGAGAGCAAAGTATCTGTGAAGGTCTCTTTGCAAGGCAGTGTCTAAGGTTAGGAACCAAGGTGGAGGTTCCAAAACAGATCGCATCCAAACCACCTTTTTCCCCATCAGGACCTTGCAGCAAGACACAGAGTACATACTGCAGGCTATCAGTCTGAGAGCTGAAAAGCAGAAATTTCCCAGCAGCAGAATGCAGCCAACAGTGTAGGAACAGCCCACATTGCACTTTTAGATATTGTCAGACCAGCAGCTCCCAAACTGTGCCCAGAACACTGGTGACTGATAATGTATGGTGGGCAATATGTCCACTGGTACATGAACCGACTGGTTGATAGTTAGGTTGTTGATACGCTTAAACTAATGCAATGGAGGCCACAGAGCAGCATGTTCAGTGGTAGGTGACCTGCCCAGGCTGGACCAGGTAGCACCCTGATGAGTTTGTGCAAGGGGTGATAGATGTCTCTACCCCATAATGAGATGCCTGTTCTGTAGCACCTCCGTTAGGCCCAAGATTTGCAGAGTGAACTGCTTGAAGGTTACATGTATTACACTGGTGGCTTTACTTCTTACCTGAAAGAGGTTTTCCTTGAATGGGCTCTGCTTCTCTCTTCTCACTAACCTCCTTCACGCCATTACAGATTGTGGTTTTGTTCTCATAGCTCTTGGAGAATCGCAAAGAAAGCCGCTTTCCTTTCCAAGTGCCAGTACCTTCCTTTTCTTTCTCTTTGTTCAGACTTCGTTTTGATTTCCGGATACTTAACATTGTTTTAATACCTCTTTCAAAGAACCCACTGTCCATGCTATGCAAACTTGAGCTGCTCAGCTTGGAAGCAACCTCCCTCTTTTCCTTCCCTGCACTGTTTGTTGGTTCTGAGGTCACGCTCCTCGGGTCTAACTCCGTACTCCTATTCATCTTGTCTTTCAACAAGGGTGTTTTTCCAAATCACTGAAATGCATAAAACAGCAGAATTAGGCTGTCTCCAGAAGACAGTGTCTCCAAAGTCAGCCCTGGACTGAAAATGTGGCCCGTCCCTTTCCTGTGCCTAACACAAGGACAGAACAAGTCTTTGCAGCCTGTAGCTACTAAAACAGTCTCTCTACCCACAGACGCCAGGTGCTGGCCTGCTTTAAGCTCTGGAAAGCTCTACTTAACTCCATAAATCAGGCAGGTGGCAGCTGTTTCTCCAGCACCAAGGAATCACTAAACACCAGAGCCACTGATATCTGTGTAAACGTGCCATTTTTGTTTTGTAACAAGGTATGGTTTTGCTTTCCATTCTCCTAGGTGGATTTCCAGCCATGTAGGGTCTTCCTGAGGTATTGTCACTTTCTGTTGTGGATACAGCAGCTTCGGGTTGTGCTGCTGTTTCTGCCCTGCTCAAGCCCTGACCTGACTCTGCTGGAAGGTGACCCGTGGTTGAGCAGTGCCTGGTGTGTGGCTGAGCTCTGCTCTAGTCCCTTCAAACCCAGGGCAATCTCTGCTTTCCAAAACATCATGGTTGCAGCACAGGAGGCTATATAGTGCAGTAAGGGTTCACATCAGCCACAGTTCCCCACAGCAGGCTCAAGGCAGCTCAGTGATAGGTTTAAATCATTAGAAACAGCTATTGTTTGAGGTCACCCAGGAACTGTCTGTCTCGGGTCTGTGCAGCTCACAGGAGCCAGAGATTGAAATATGATTACAGTGAACAGACATATTGGGACTCTGGAAATAGATCTCATGCTTCTTTGATCTGAGTTTGGCCTGAGTTTTGCTCCCTGGTGCATGATTATTTCACAGGCTATAAACTGCAGGGATTGCATTTTCCCCTGGGTTTGCTGAGCTGATCACACAGTGGGGATCAGACCGTGCGTCACACCCTCTCAGGGGAATATTCAGTCATTCACTGTCTTGCTCAGGAGCTCAGCCCATCACAGCCTATTCAGAGGGTGGGAAGGAGAGATAGGGACCCTATTTCCCAGAGATTTCAGTAGGAAGGGGGGTGAGTCCCTAGCTCAAACCCCACATGGGGCTTCTGCAGCCAGACTGGTGCAGCAGCAATGATCGAAGGGGGGAGTCAGGGAAGTGAGTCGAGGGAGGCAGGGAGGGAGGGCCATAAGATGTGAGCCCATGGGCAAGGAAAGAGAAGGGATACACACCCCGGTACTGGCCACACTGATCCTCTCCACAGCGAGCTGGGATAACGCAGGCATGATCCACAGAAACTGAAAGCAGCTCCGTGTCACAGGAGATCCCAGTGAGATGTGGTGGTGGGTGGGCAGCTCTGTGGGGCAGAGGTTCATGTTAGCTCACGCACCTCAACTAACTGGAGCAGCATCCCGCACACCTGCGCTGGCCAAGGGGCTTCATCCAGGAATAGCGCTGCACTCCATCCTCCTTTGCCCTCTGGAAAAGGGCTGTTGGAAGTGGGAAAACCAGGCCTGTCCCCAAACACACAAGACCTCCAGCACCTTCACCTGGTAACTCCTCAGGAGAGACTCTGGCACTGTTTCACTTTCATTCTGCCTAGGCATTTAAAAGAAAGGAAGAGGTGTGTGTGTGGGGAGGAGCACTGAGTGAGTTCCGAGGTTAATTATTTACCATGCAAGTGAGACCACAGGCTCAACAACGGGGTGAGCTGCTCTGCTGAGCTGGTGGGAAGAGGATTTTGGCACTGGTCCTGCCATGGTGGGGTGAAGCCCTAGGGTATCCGGGTGTGGGAGTACAAAAGCATCCCCAGAGCTGCCATGTGGGAATGGGAGACTTTCACCCCCTTCTGTCTTGTTTCCGGGGGTCTTCGGTGGCTTGGTCTCAGTAACAATTGCCAAGTGTGAGTGAGGGACTGGGAGCACTGTGTCCCATGTTATGTGTTTATATATTCACCCCCCTGCTCCTCACTTTCCCCGGGGACACTTATTTCCACGGGGCTGGATGCAGACCCTGGGTTTTTCCACCCCCCCCGAACTTTTGGAACCATGGACGAAACTCGAAGCAAAGGAGCAAAAGAGGGGTTCAGAAGGTTTAAATGACATTGAACAGTCACTTGATTTGTCACTGAGTGGTGTGAGTGGTTTAACCCTGAGGAGCTTGAGGTGTCTGGCTGGACACACTGGGCAGTCCCAGGTTGCCAAGGTGGTAAAGCAGGAGGAGAGCACAAAAGAATTCCTGCCGCTCCAGTCAGTAAAAAGGCTTCGTCAGGGGCCCAAATTAAATGCCTCTATGCAAATGCACGCGGCATGGGGAATAAACAAGAAATGTGTGCATGCCTGCAGGGCTATGATCTTACTGGCATCACAGAGAAATTCTTTCCTGTGAGGGTGGTGAGGCACTGGAATGGGTTGCCCAGGGAAGTTGTGAATGCTCCATCCCTGGCAGTGTTCAAGGTCAGGTTGGACAAAGCCTTGGGTGGCATGTTCTAGTGTGAGGTGTCCCTGCTTATGGCAGGGGGGTTGGAACTGGATGGTCTTAAGGTCCTTTCCCAACCCTAACTATTCTATGATTCTGTGATGGTTCCTATGACTGGAGTGTTGGAATGCAGATACAGGCTCTTTAGGAAGGACAGGCTGGGGAGAGGGGAAGGGGGTGCTGTTCTCTATGTCAATGACCAGCTGGGATGTATGAAGCTCTGCCTGGGGATGAATGAGGAGCTGACCAAGAACTTATGGGCCAGGAGCAAAGGGAGGGCAGGGACAGGGGACATTATAGTAGGTATCTGCTACAGGCCACCCGACCAGGAAGACTGAACAAATGAGGCCCTCTAAAGACAGAGAGGAGCAGCCTCAAGTTCACAGCCCTGGTCCTCTTGGGGGACTTCAACCACTCAGACATCTCTTGGGAGGATTACACAGCAGGGCATAAGCAATCCAGGAGGTTCCTGGAATGCACTGATGATAACTTTCTCCTCCAAGCAGTAGGGGAGCCAACAAAGAGAGTTGCTATGCTGGACCTTGTTCCACAGAAAAGGAGGGGCTGATGGGGAATTTGAAGCTCAAGGGGAGCCTTGCCCACAGTGATCATGAAATGGTGGAGTTATTGATCCTTAGGATGGTGAAGAGTGTGCACAGCAAGCTTGCTACCCTGGACTTCAGAGAGCAGACTTTGGCATCTCTGGGGATCTGCTCCCTAGAGATAAAGCCCTGGAGGGAAGAGGGGCCCAAGAAAGCTGGATTATATTCAAGAATCACCTCCTCCAAGTTCAGGAGCGATGCATCCTGACAAAGAGGAAGTCAGACAAAAACACCAGGAGGCCTGCATGGATGAACAAGGAGCTTCTGGACAAACTCCAACACAAAAAGGAAGCCTACAGAGGGTGGAAGGAAGGACAGGTAGCCTGGGAGGGATACAGAGAATCTGTCCGAGCAGCCAGGGGTCAAGTTAGGAAAGCTAAAGCCCCAATAGAATTAAATACGGAAAGAATAACAAAATATTGGAACAGTCTTCCCAGAGAGGTGGTGGAGTCACCATCCCTGGATGTGTTTAAAAAGAGACTGGATATAGAACTTGATGACATGGTTTAGTGGAGGTGTAGGGCATGGGTTGGACTTGATGATATTAGAGGTTCCTTCCAACCTGGTGGTTCTGTGAGTCTGTGAAATATGTCCAGGGACATCAAGGGCAACAAAAAAAACCTTCTATAGCAAAACATGAGCCGGCTTCAGTGTGTGCAGGTCGAAGGAGGTGATCCTGCCCCTCTACTCTGCTCTCGTGAGACCTCACCTGGAGTATTGTGTGCAGTTCTGGTGTCCTCAACACAAGGATGTGGACCTGTTGGAGTGAGTCCAGAAGAGGGCTACCAAGATGCTCAGAGGCCTTGAGTACCTTTCCTATGAAGACAGGCTGAGTGCTGGGCTTGTTCAGCCTGTAGAAGAGAAGGCTTTCATCCTTGGGCTCTTCAGAGACTACCCTGCTACACTAGGGAAAGCTGCAATGGGTAACGCTTCTGCCCCTCTGGCAGGGTGACAACTGGTCAAAGGGAAGGAGCTGTTTACTCAGGCACATGCCAATGTTTGGAAATCCCCTTTGGACACAAAGTCCAACTAAACCTCTTTCCATCCTGGTTGGTAATTACATCCTCCACCAGGTATTCATGGGGTGCTGATTTGAACAGACAGGCTTGCTACCGCTGGAGTGCAGCCAGAACAGGCAGCAGGTATGACCTTGATGGGGTCTGATCTGGAACCCCCTCAGACTTGTCAACTACCCCAACACACAGTTAGCACTAGGGCCTGCTGGGGTGCTAATAAACACTACCCTGGGGGATCTCTGCACACCACAGGTTAGGTGACCTCTCTGCCCACAGCTCTTTCCAGTGCTCTCTTGCAGCACCAGCTCTCAAGGAGCATGACTGCTCTGGGGGATGCCATTAGGGCAATGCTGATTCCAAGAGTCTGGCCCCAGGTCATAAGAATTTAAAATTGTGCAGTTTTTACTGCATTTTCCTTCAACTTTGCTAAAAGGTCAAAGCCCTCAAGCTAGCAGTGAGGGTTAATTGTGTTTAAGAAGGAAACCTAAGTGTCTCCTTACTCCAGGAGGCAGTTTCAACTAAAAACCCCACTGATTGTGGTGAAGTTCAATAAAATGGTGAAGCTGGGTGATGCTGTAGTACATCTATCCACTTCTACTCTCTGCAGCCTCTGGAGGCAAAAGTCTTAAAGAAGTCCTGGTTCCTCACACGTCACCATTAACAGCCCTGCAGTATCAAGTGTGTGCGTTCTCAGCAGTATCATAGTGGAGATGGTAAGCATCCAGAGAACTCTGCACTAAAAATTTGAGCTAAAAAGCTCATGGTCCTCCTTAGTGCTGTGGACACCACCCTGTCCCCAGAGAGCCATGGGGCACCCAAGCCAGCCCTGTCAGGTGTTGCAGGCTCACGGTACCCATCCATCCTTCCCAGCCACCAGGAAGGCACAGCCCTCTGATGCTAAACTCACAACCATGTTCTCAATTCGAAGCAGATGAGTGAGCTGGAGAGAAAAGCCAATCCTTGCAGTGGGTGGTCTCCAACTGTTTTTCGCCAGCAATGCTTCGGATTGTCTCCCTCTCAGCCTTTGCTAATCCACCCACTGACGTGGCAACAGCCCCACAGCATCCTGGCTGTGCTGTATGGTTGGTTGTTCATGCGGTGCTCCATACGGTTGTTCAGCCTTGCCATCAATGGGAACACGTGCTCCTGAAAAGATCTGGCCATCTGGAGGAAGCATCATGAAATTACCTTCCACCCATCAGCACCAGTTTTAATTGCCTTTTAGGTCTCTGGGCACAGTCATTAGAACAGATTAATCACTGTCTGAGTGTCTGAATATCAATGGTCTCAGCCAGAGCTAGCAGCAGGTTGGTGGACCAAGCTAAGCTTGAACCTTCCCACCAGGACAACTCAACCAGGCAGAAGACAACAAACTACATTCAATGAGAAACTTACAGCCTGGCTTTGATGGAGAACAAGGCTTGTTCTCGGCTACTTGGCTGTGACCTTAGCTCCTTTCTCTAGACATACTTCATCATGCAGCAGTGTCAAAATGTTTTCACTCTATGTTTTCTATGTTAGCCCAGTTATTGATAGACGCTAATGGCAAGGAGTTGTCGATGTCCAAACACCAGGGTAATGAGGATGCAGAGGTTCTGGGAGAGATCCAGGCATGAGGTAAGGATTATGAGAGAGAACAATGTACAACCTCTGTGTTCCTAAATATTTCTGGTTATCTCTGGAAATGCTGGCAGAAGATGAGAGCCAGGCCAGCCTGGGGCAGAACAGAGGCTTCCACCTCACAGCCTTTCAGACACATGGCTTTCCCAGCACCATGGCAAAAAGTGACAACCTTGGGGGTTTCCATGGCGACTAGAGCCCCATTCCCCATCCATTACGCTCAGTTTGCAGGGAAAAGGATTCTTCTTTTTTCTTTTAGCAGCGAGTCTATCCTCAAGTCCAGCACATTTCTTCCCATTTCCCATGGCTCTGGCACATGGTTTCACACCATTGCCATCCCAACCCCCAGGATGGGATGCTCCTAGGCTGCTCGCCCTCAGGGCCCAGCCCAAGGCAGAGGAGATAAACCTGGAGATGTCCCCATTGGATTCTGCTGCAGAACCACTCACCATGGTTTGCATGGAGCATGTTGCTATGCCCTCTGCCTCAGTTTCTCCATCTGTGAAATGCAGGTATTTGGTTTACCCTCCTTGGGAAGGTCATAGAGATGAGATATGTTTATTGATCTCTTGTTACGAGAATACTTCAAGGAGTTTCTGATTTCCACAACCACTGTGTGAAAGGACATGCACAGCCCAAATCCGCAGGGATGTTCGGGGCCAGCAGCTCCCTAGTGCCCTGCACTCAGTAACCTCTGTGAGTCTTTCACATTGCTGTTTTGCCTCCTGACCCTTCCGAGTACTTGGTGTGGGGTTTATTTGCTCCCTCTCCCCTTCTCTGTGTTTATTACTCATATTTATTACCTTCCAGTTTGTTCATTTTTGTATGGACCACTCCAGAAGTGCCGTGCTCCTTGGTGGGGGTGAGGTGCAGGGTGTGGGGGGATCCTGCAGTCAGATCCACAGCCCTGGGGTTTTCATTGCCAGAAGCAAAACACACTGGTGTGTGAGGCTGCAGGTGATTACTGCTCCGATGCAGGGGCTGAAAGCTCTGCTGGATCCCCTCTTCCAACCAACCGGCACAGCCTCGGCAAGGTGTGCTGTGACCTGCTCCCTTTCCTTAAGGTTCATTCACCACGTGGAGGGATTTTGGGGCCAAAATCTCAGCCCTTGTGGGTGGAGGAAACCCCGGTGCTGCAGTGATTTCTTGCAGCAGAGAAGCTGGCCTGATATTTTTAACAGCATTATCAGTGATGGATGAGGCAAAGGCACACTCAGAGGCTGCATGTGCCTATGCAGTCAGTGCCTTCTAGGGGTGCTTTGCAGTCAAATGAGATATACTGCTTCAGCTGCAATGTCTGCCTTCCTCATTTTAGGGGATAGGGGGTAGGTGGGAAGGGTTGAACCTTAAGCTAAAATGCCCATTAACAGGGAAGATGCAGGTAGTGATTTGGAGATTGGCTTTTGCAAAGGGGTTGCTAGCCCCCGGGCTTTAGTAGCATTTGGAAGCATGCATTTCTGCAAAGCACAAGAGCATTGCCTGGGAGAGGAGGGTGCCCCAGACCCAGGGATGGGTGTGTGATGGCCTCCTACACTGTTTCTGTGTAGCCATGTGTCTTGCTTTAAGATGAAATAGAGCTAATTTTCTTCTTAGTCGCTGGTACAGTGCTGTGTTTTGTATTTAGGATGAGATAATGTTGATAACATACTGATGTTTTAGTTGTTGCGAAGAAGTAGCGCTTACTCCATGTCAAGGGCTTTTTAGTCTCTCATGCTCTGGCAGGGAGGAGAGGCACAGGAAGCTGGGAGGTAGCACAGCCAGGGCAGCTGATCCAAACCATCCAAATGTATATCCCATCATGGTCAGTATAGAAAATGGGGAGATGGCCAGGTGCTATGAAGTGCTATCAAAAGTGGTGAGCAGTTGTTTATCACTTGTGTTTATTGGGTTTTATTCCCCTCCCTTTCTTTTTGTATCTCCCTTTTCTTCACAATAATCCCATTATGATTATGGCTGTATTTTATTTCAGTTATTAAACTGTACTTAGCCTATGTGCTTTGTTGTTTTCCTGATTCTCCTCCTCATCCCACTAGGGATGGGGGTGAACAAGCAGCTGTGTGGTACTTACTTGCCAGCTGGGGTCAAACCACAACACCATGGAAGGATACCAGTGGGATTATTGAAAATTACACTGTAGAACAAACCCTTAAGTGCTTATTTCATTGCAGAAAGTTGGGCTAGGAGGATTTTCCATGAGAGCTGCTGCTGCTGCAAAAGCCCATCCTAGGTTTCTTTGAAGGAATCATCAAAGGTTTCCTTCTCCTCCTCCCAGAAAAGGTCTGGAAAAGGCCTGTGTGAGCAGGATCTCTCACACTAATTTTCTTGGTTTTTTGGGATAATGAAAATATTCAACACTTTCAGCAAGCCACCAGCCCTGTGTGCTATGACAAGAGCTATGCCAGGAGCTACGCTGAAATGTGCTGGACCTGGTTCTGGCCTTCTGAGCTACAAATCCTGTGCTCACTACTCACTCCAACAGCTCCGCAAGCACTTTTAACAGCACAGCACAGACGAGTCCCCACCAGCCTCAGTGCTGCATGGTGCAGCCATGGCACAGTGTCCATGTGCTTCCCAACCGTAGCAGCAGCTCTGCTCCTGGGAAGGCTCAGCTGGTATATCGGGAACATGCAGAGGTGCTGTTTGCTGAGCATTCCCTTCTGCTTGGTTTTCATTAGTGGTGAACTGATGAGTAGATGGATGGTACTTGCTCTTCACACAAAAACTAGCTGTGCAGGTTGTGCGCTCAGTAGCCCATTAGTTTGCAGTGAACATCAGCACGTCTGGGGTGGAGTCCATCACCCCAGCCCTCAGAGCAGCCTCAAGACTGGAATGCCACAGTTCATTGACTTAAGAGAGAAGCTGCTGTGTATTGAGCAGAGTGCCCACATCCCATTCGTCACAGGAGATGCCAAATCAGGCCTTGAAGAACAGAAGTGCTTTGTGCATGGCAGTGAATGTGGGCTACCTATGTGATTGTGCTTCTGCTCTTAATTCACCCGTGCTTTGCCAAAACACCATCCTGATGCCACAGCTTTTCACCATGGTGCATCTCCATGGGCTTCAGCCCTAGATCCATCAGTGCTGGAGGGATAACCAGCCCCATTATCTGGAGATGTGGCATGGCATTGGCAGGGAGAGCTTCCCCTTGGAGGTGGCCCAGGGCAAGCAGCCTAAGCAGGGTTAAGGCCCACTGAGCAACTCACAAAAAGTTGGATTACTCTGTCACTTAAATTAGCTAAAAGCACCCCACTTCTGGAGCAAAAGCACCTGCTGCTGTGCATGTCAGCACAGCTGACGTCTGCTGTTGAAAACATGTCATCAAGGCCAAGGACTGAGCTGGGAGCTCAGCACCGCCTCTGCTGCAGAGGATGGGGAGGTCATGGTTGACAGGAGCTTGTCGTTCTCTAGTGCAGTGGCTTGCTTTACTGCACCAAAATTTTCAGTCTATGGCTCTCAAAACCTTTACCAAAGCCACACGAATATTTGCCACATTGCTGCAGGATGGTTTCGAGCACAAAAAACAGGAGAGCCTTGTAAGAAACCTCTTTGGCCTCTTCTTCCTTCCTAAACTTTCTCCAGCTTAATCTCAGACTTGGTTTGACGTAGGGGGAAAGGTGCAGGCTGGTTCTTATGTGTGTAACACTATGAGCCATGGCTTTCTCCCAACACCAGAGGACACATGCCCCACACTTTTGCATTGCCCACACCAGTGTGAGCTGTGATCCCAGCAGCACCGCCCTAGGGAAAGAGGAAGCAGCTTTTACTGAACATCTCCACAGATGAAGCCTGAATGTCTGACCTCGTAAAGCTGAATTTTCCTTACCTTTTGGTGGCTGGGGAACACTGAGAACTAGAGCTTTATTTAAATATATATTTCTGTACCTTTTTTATTTTTTTTTTCAAAATGAGTGTTTTTGAAGTTTCATTGAAGATGTTGTCACTGGAATCATTGCATTTCTATAGAGATTATAATGACTCCTTTTGAAGAGTTAGTCTCAATCAGTCAGTGCTTAATTCACATATCAATGACTCCATAAACCCTAAATCCATAAATCTGCTGAAACTGCTCTAATCTATTGTACCAATGAATGCTTGCAGGGGCTCATTGGTGTGAAGATAATTCTCTTAATGAGATGCTGTCATGAGGGTGGGCTGTCAGCAATGGCAGAGGGGCCTTGTCCATGCAAGGAAGCTGAAGCTTTCATAACCAAGCCATGCCCAGCTTGAGCATCAGAACCTGGTCAAGCTCTTCAGTTGATGTGGCCCAAATATTTCATGTGCAATGCATCAGGCTTACTCTCATATTCTTTCCTGTCCTTTGCAGTGAGCTGTGTATCATTTCTGTGTGTCAATGGTGGTACGCCCGTATCCAGCTGGTGTGGAAACCATGATGCTGCTTTATTAAAAGTGAAATGGTTAAGCTGTAGCTGGCTATTAAGCTGCTGAAGGCAGTAGCTCCTAATCAGTTAGAGTGTCTGCAAACTGTTGCTGCTGCTGCAAAACACTGGGCACCTCTTCTTTCTGACTGGAGTCTGTTCAATGGTGTTATTGTAAACTAGTCCTAGGAGTTTGCTCTTTATTTTATTAAAAGTGTTATCCCTTGGAAAACTGGAGATCAGTAGAAAATGGTGCCAGAACCCCCCCTGAGCAGAGGGAACATGGGCAGCTGCTGAAGGGGTTGGTGGGAATGCCTCTTGCACACACCCTGACTGAACACCACTCATGCAGTCGAGTGGCTCTGGTGTACAGTTTGAGTATTCCTAAAGCATTCAGCCCTAAGAGGTGTCTGTCAGCACAGTTTGTCCACAGCCCTTTCCAAACAGACCTGTTCACTGGCTGTTATTCTTGTTTTCAGTTCCATAGGACTTATATATCTGTGTTTTGAAACCTTTCAGCGCGGGGGGCGATAATGGAGCCCTAATTGCAGTAGCATAACAGATGCTGCTGTAAAAATGCCATTCTCTTTTTTCTGGCTTTTAATTTGATTTACAGTGGTGACAGGAGCACAATGAATCGCTCACATGTGCTGGCAGACTTTGCCACTCCTCCTCGTGGCTCCTGCAGAAATGGGTGCAAAAGCAGTGTATAGCAGCACATGTACCTGCCAGAGAGGCTGGCAGAGCCAGCCAGCCACCGTGACACCCGTCAGCCCCAATTGCAGGGGCACAGGTGAAGCCCACTCCTGCACAAGCACCCCCATGGGGAATGAGTTTTTGGAGCCACAGGCCACTGTGTTGCAAAAGAGAGTGCTTGGAAAAGTGTGGCTGCTTGTATTGCCCTCCATGGCCTCCCTCCATGGCCACCCTTCACACATGGGCTCTCACACATCTTCTCCCACTGGGCGGCAGCAGCCCAGTTCCTTTGGCATCGTTCTATTGGCAAACAACAAAAACCACTCAGCCATCACCTGCCTCTGCATCCCTGTCCCTGCCTTCCTCCAGCAGGTAAGGGCTGCCACTGGCACATGGAGCTGGTGTGGTGCAGCAGCAGCGATTTCCCCTGTCCACACACACTGCAGGTATTTTGGAGCTGTCACACAAAATCAGGTTCCAGCACACACTCTGATGGGTGATATCTGCATGTGCTGTGTGGCCCTTTAAGAAAGCCTGTATGTTGCATTTCCCCAGGGATAAAAACCCAAGGAGGCAAGTGAAGCGGATGTAATTCTGCTGTGCCGGGCTGGCTGCGTGTGTGTGTGTCAGTGGGAAGCTGTGATTGATGCGGGTGAAACAAGGAGATGATGCCTGGCAGTGTGCTCCCCTCCGCTGCGGAGTCTGAGCCGCTGTGGGGGCAGCACTGCTGGTGGGTTCTGGGTATCCCAGGCTCCCAAGGTGTCCTTGCAAAAGCCTCACTATGCCAGGGCCAAAACTAGAAAGTAAACAATCTGCTTCATTGTCTCTGTCTGCCCCATCATCAAACACCAGTAAGGCATCGCTGGACCCAGGCATGCAAACTGACTGGCTTCCAACTTGGGAAAAAAAAAGGCTTCAGATTTACTGAGTTATTTACTTACCTTTACATGCCACTACATCATTCCCATGCATGCTGCAACTGTAATCTGTCTACATGTGTTTATATAGACAGATGGTTGTATTTGGGCACATGCATGAGTGCATGGGTCAGCAAAGGATCACATCTCCCTTTGTGCAAACTTTTGCAGTGAACACTTTACCCTTCTGTAGTGTTTCTGGTTCTTTCCTTCTGTGATACTACAGTGCGGGCAGGGTGAGGTTTAAAACACAAATCTACTCCTGGGACTGAAAGTCAGCCTGTCTCTGACCAGCAAATCTTGAAGGAACGGAAGTAAATCATGATAACAGGACACAACATTTCCCTCTGCCCCTCTGGAAGGGGATGGAATCCAGCACTTGCAGAATGATCTCAGAGGGCCATGTTCATCAGGGTCACTGTGTCCTGACATCCCAGACCTTGCTACTGTCCTGGTCCTCGCATGACTGCCAAGAGCAAAGCCCAGCAGCCTGTCTTGGACCACTTTGTCCTTCCCTCTGCCAAGACAAGGCCAGGTATCATGGCAGCACAGCCATGACTCCATCCCTGAGTTCGCAGAAAACTCCTCTGAACAACATCTGTGTGGTCTTCATGGCACCAAACACGCTGTGGCACAGCTGAGGTTGAGCAACCTGCATCTGCCTGCATTACCTCCTAGCTGGCCGAGCCTTGCCAACCTTTCTCCTTTTTCACCAACAAATATGGTTTAATTTAACCTAATGCTACTGACACAGTTTTGAGGACACAACATGCCCTACAAGCCACAGATTGCATAGGTATGTAGTAAACTGTGGTTCACATCCTTCTTAGGACAGAGCCACACTCGTCTCTGCAGAGCTGAGGATAGAATCATAGAATAGTTAGGATTGGAAAGGACCTTAAGATCATCCAGTTCCAACCCCCCT
>NDXB01020294.1:69546-81586 GCA_002631895.1 Agapornis roseicollis | reverse complement strand
CCTGGGGAAGAGAAGGCTGCGTGGAGATCTCATAGCAGCCTTCCAGTATCTGAAGGGGGCCTATAGGGATGCTGGGGAGGGGCTCTTCATTAAGGACTGCAGTGACAGGACAAGGGGTATCAGGTTCAAACTTAAACAGGGGAGGTTTAGATTGGATATAAGGAAGACATTATTTCCTGTGAGGGTGGTGAGGCACTGGAATGGGTTGCCCAGGGAGGTTGTGAGTGCTCCATCCCTGGCAGTGTTCAAGGCCATGTTGGCCAAAGCCTTGGGTGGCATGGTTTAGTGTGGGGTGTCCCTGCTTAAGGCAGGGGTGTTGGAACTAGATGATCTTAAGGTCCTTTCCAACCCTAACTATTCTATGATTCTTGCAGATCCATGGGCCTGTATTGCGAGTAGATGAGGTAGGGAAGGAACTGGAGAGAGCTAAACAGGAAAGAGGGGAGCAGGCAGAAGGGCAGGTGGGGACTAACATCAGGGCAGTTAGTTAAATGTTTTGCTACATGTGAGTTCAGATGCCAGGCTGTGGCTCTGTCAGAGGCTGGAGTTTGTGAGTCCCCCTTGCAACATAAACTCTTGTGTTGTCTGAAGGAAAAGTGCTTGTGGCCAGGGAAGGGGAGGCACCTTTGGCTCCTCCTGCTTGGTTTGCCTTGCACTGCTGGCACTGGCTCAGATGTGACTTGGTGGCTGGCCAGCCTGCTCTGAGCAGGGGCTGGACCAGATGACCCACTGGGGTCACATTCTGCTTCTTTCCCACTGAGCCAACCCCCTTGAGCCATGGCACACAGGGAAGGCAGCTATGGGGGTGGATTTGCCCTCAGCTTTTAGAAGCTCTGCAGAGACCTGAACCACTCCAGATCATATCCCGTGCTATTGGTGGGGATGTGGGGGTGAGCCACATCTCTATGCAGAGAAAGGGAGCAAAAAGGTGTGTGGAAACCCCAGTGTGATGCTCTTACCTCCTACCACTTCACATCTGGAAGCCATTTCCCACAGAACAAGGGCCATAGAGTAAACATCCATCTGCTTGAAAGACTCCAAGTCTTCCAGGTTCACTCTGGACTCCAGGACCTCTGGTGCCATGTACCTGGCGGTGCCCACCTGCCCATAAAGAGGAGAGAGGCATTAACAGTGGTAGGCAAGGACTTTGGCCCAGGGGCAGCCAGGGTTGCTTCGCAAAGGTTCTTCTCCAGGGGACCGTACTTGCCTGCCCACTGTTGGCAAAGTCATCCACCGTCAGGGAAGGGTCAAGGCGTATGGCGATGCCAAAGTCGCAGAGCACACACTCCTGCTCGTTCTTCACCAGGACATTTGTGCTTTTGATGTCCCTGTGGGCGATGGGGATTTTCGGCCTGCCACAGGCAGTGTAGTCGCTGTGAAGGTGAGCCACCCCACTCACCAGGGAGCCTGCCATCTTCTGCAGGTCCATCCAGCTCAGGATGTGGCGGGAGAGGTAGTCCTTGAGGTTGCCCCGGCTGTGGTAAGCGGTGATGAGCCAGTACTCCCGGCGGGGCCCTGTGCCCCGGTCCTCAGCAGTGAGGAACCGCAGGACGCTGTCGTGCTTGAGGCTGGTGTCAGTGAAGATCTGACTCTCGTTCTTCCAGGATGAGTACTCCTCACAGGGGAAGATCTTCACGGCCACCGTCTCGTACTGCCCCGAGCGGCTATGGCTCAGCTTGGCCCTCCACACCTCCGCGAACTGCCCTTTGCCCACCATCTCATCCAGCTCGATGGGGAGCAGCTCAGCAGGGCGGCTGCTGGCACAGGTAGCATTGGTGCTGGTTTGGCTCTCATCCATCAGGACAGACAGCTTCTCCTCCCTCTCAGCAGACCTCCTTGCCTCTGGCAGTGCCGGGGGCTGTCCTGGTTTCCCACCCCACGCCTTGGTTCTCTTGCGCTGTTTCTGAGTGCGGCAGAGGTAAAATATCACTGTGATCATCACCGCCACCAGCAGTGGGGGCAGGAGGCTGATGGCAGCCACTGGGATCACCTCTTTGCTCTGCAGCATGGAGTAGCCTGAGGGGAGGAGGAGAGCAAAGGTGAGGATGCTGCCACCTTGGGCAGCAGCTCCTTTTCCTCATATGGAGGAGGAAAATAGGTGAAGCCATTAATGAAGTGCCACCCTTTGCAGGGCCACAATGCAGGCTGCACACAAACCCCATCCTAGCCAAGAACCCAGAAGTAGGCAGTTAGGTCACAAATTTAGCTCTGTATATCAAGTGAAGGGCAGGATGCAGGCCACCACTGCTTGGGCTGGGCAGTGCAGCACCTGAGACCCTGCTGCCATTGCCAAAATGGCTCTGGTTGCCTTTTGGTGGCTTCTAAGTGACGCTTGTGCTCACAGCAAGGGGAGTTGGGGCAGAAATAGCACTGATAAAGCTGAGATAAGGCTCAAACAGAGGAATTCTATGAGAGATTTTGGGGTTGGACCCCTGTGGTGCACAGAGAGCCGGGGGGGGGATGCTGAGACCTGAGCAGCACACAGGATCACCAAGCCCGGCAGAGCATGGGATGCTTTGCACAATAATTAATGTAAAGAAGCATCACTGCAGTGCTGATTGCCACTGTTGGCATCTCCTTGCTTGCCATATTACACCACCAGTCCCCTTCAACCAACCAAGCATGGCTGCTTTTGTTTTATTTCTTTTAAACCCGTCAGCCTTCAGATCATTGTGGGGGGGACATGCACACACAAAGCCATAACCCTCGCACAACATATAATTGTTCGATCTTTTGATGTTCATGATTCCTGGAATAAACATGCTGACTTCAGTAGAGATATTCAAGTAAAATCTTAGTCAGAGGTTTTTCTGCCAAGTATAATAACCCAGGGGAAGAGGGATAAGAATCATTCCATAAGCAGAACTCTCGCTGCTTGACCTCAGTGTGTGCAGATCATAATTCAGGTTCTGGAAAAACAGAGTGTTTAGCTATTTTCCTTGGCAAATTTCAAAAAAATGTGCTGCAGCTAATTTCTGTGAGGCTGTGAAAGCGTTTCTAAAACAGGCATCAGGTTTAAACCACAAGATCAACCTAAACTGATATAAGTCAATAACTAACTCAGGAATATGTTTATCTTGGAAAGCGTTATGCCTGGATATCACCTACTGCTTCAATGGATTTACCCAATGCTTAAGATCCCATCTTTGAAATTCTGAAGAAAGAGAAGATGTTTTTAAGGGAGTTGTGTGCACGAGACCTGAAAAGGGGAAGTTAACACAACTTCAGCAAATTCCTTCATGAGGATGCTTGCTTCCTGATGCAAGCTCTTTGATAGGGGGGGTTGCAGCATGGCTTGACTCCTTTCACAGAGAGCAAAGTTAGCTGCTCTGATGGTTCCCACAGGTCTAGAAACCCATGCTTTGTTGAGCACTGCTGCATGGGTTTTTCCATGCCTGCTGAGGGGAGATGGACCTCCAGGGCTAGGCTGAGCTGGTACAGGGGTGAAGAGGTCTCTGCGTGCTCAACCCTACCCAGCATCTTCTTGAGGTGTCCACCAGGCTTCTGCTTGCATGGCTTTAGGAAATGGTGCCTTGGCATGTTCATTAGGGTGGTCTCTGAGTTCTGATGCAGTCCCCTGCAGCCCTGGTGCTAGGACAGTGCCACCCAGCAGCCCAAGCCTGGAAGCAGGGTTTAAGAAATAGAGAAATGGGAAAACAATCTGCATGCTTCAGCTCATCTGTATTGGATATTTCTCTGCTCAGCAGTTGTCTGTACCGCTGAAGATGACCCTAAGTTAATATTTAAGATGCAAATGATCCCTTAAAGCAGAGAAAGAGGATGTAAATGCTGGAGTCTCTGGGCGTGGGGCTTGCCAAGCTGGCCCCACAAACCACACCAGGAGGAGATAATTGCTTAAGGCCTGCACTGCTCTCGCAGCGCTTCGCGTGCCGGCTGGCAGGAGGCGGCTGTTTGTGGAAGCCTTCGGAGGGGGCGGCATTTCCAATGAGCCAGTTGTCATTTCTGTGTGAAATTACATATCCCAGCATTGGCTCTGGGATTTGACTATCTTTCCATAGAAGTGTGTGTACCTGTTATGTTTGGCTCAGGAAGCAGCAAAGAACTGCCAAATTTAGCATCATTCGCATTCATTAAAAGTGGCTTGTTTGTTCTGAGAATTTGCATTTTATGTGATTTTTACTTTTTTCCTTGCATTGCAGGACAAGTTATGCCGCAGACTTGCAGGGTCTGCTTAGGCTCATTTTCAGCATCTCGTTGTCCTGTAATTATGGAAAATTGGAAGGGTTTCACTTTGCTTTTGTTACAGGTCAGATTCCTGATGGGCACTTGGATAAACCTCATCCATTTGGAGTAAGGGAGGCTTGGACAAACCCCCAAAGGCTCAGGATCTTGCTGACAGCATTTCCAAAGTATACGACCCTCCTAAGGTACAGAAATGAGCTGTCTCTTAGTTTTCCCTCGTGCGGATTTACAGCTCCTGTTGGATCTCCAGCCATCTGCAAAAGCATCTATGGGTGTGCCAGGCCGTGCTTATGTGTGTGTGTGTGCAGCACTGGGGTGGCTCTGGCCACCTTTTTGGGTTGCAGCCATGGCGGACACCAGCAGTTCTTGTGGGTGTGCCGGGCAGGATTTGCTCCAACAGGATTTATTTAAAGCTTTTCACGCCAGGTTGTGTCACGTTTCAGGTTCCCCGGCTGATTTGCCTTGCACTGAGGGTACAGCCTACTGAGAGATACAGTGGATTTTCCATCACCTGATGTTTCCAGGCCAAGGCTGGAAGCACTGCTGGGAGGGATGGTTTAGCCGCATCCAAAATACTGGGCTCAGTAACGGGGTAAAAATTTTACCTAGCTTTTACAGAGGGAGGTCAAAGAAAATACTGAAGGAGCTCTTTCTAGCACCACACTTCCTACTCTGTTGGAAATACAAGTTGTCATTAGCGTTGGGTGCTTCTCCCCCCATAAATAACGTTAACAAAAGTACTCGCCATTGGTGTGGTTTTCAAAGATGAGTTTATCGTTGCACTCCTGCTCGTCTACGCAGCCACAGATGTAGATGATCCCTTCCTCACTGGGCTGATGGGTCATGATGCAGCGCGAGGTGTTGTAGTTGGGGACCATGAGGTTTTCAATGGGGCGGTGGGGGTTGTGGCAGAGTGTGCTGATCCTGATGCTCTCATTGTCCTGTCTCCTGCGTGTGCCAAATGAACCGACAAAATGTTAGTCTTGCTGTTCAGCTTTTATGTCACCTGCGTGTCATCTTAAACCTGGGTTTAAGATCATTTGTTTTAAGCAAATTTGTCCAGGGGAAGACTTGTTTGTAATGGTTCTGGTATAATTCTAATTACACGTGCTTTGGAGGGGTTTTGTTAAAGCCCTTTGTGTTTTCCAAATATTGAAAAGAGAAATGTTTAGCTCGTGCCAATAGTAGGATATGAGCCAGAAGCTCTGATTGTTTCCAGTAGATAATTCACTAGTTCATAATTGTGCCTTGGATTGGGTAGCGCCAACCCTAAGGCTTAGTGCCTCAGGGCAAAATTTCTCTTTTACTAGCACCAGGTGCTGGCCAACAGACTTGGGGCTGCATGATCCTAAGGGAATCCTCCAAAATGAGGGTCCTAGCTTGTGTGTCACCTCTGCTGCAATATAAGCTGTAACATCTCTGCCTCAGCAGGGGTTGGGGTCTCTGCTGCCCAAATTTCACTTCTACAGGGGAAATGTGGGGGCCAAAATGCCTGCCTACCAGTGACTGCTTGGCTGGTACTCCCTTCTACTGCCCTCAACCTGTGTGTGCAGGTGGAGTGGGTAAGAGCCATCTCACCCCAGGTTCTCTCTGGACTAATGGCTGGTTGTCATGCCCTGCTATTGCAGGACCATTTTCCCCTGCCTCCAGCAACCTGTGGCAGTAGAGCCCTTCAGTTGCTGGCTGGGGCTATTTGTAGAAATGGCTTGACCTTTGGAGCTACCAAATTATAACATGAAGGCAATACAATTCCCCAACCACGGGGCTCTGTCTGCATTTATGCCATGGCTTGAGACACTGAGCAAGTACAATGAAACCTGGTAATGTCCCAGTGTTCACTGTGTCTGGGACTGAGGAGCACTGGGGATGCAAATAAACCTTAGCTCCTCCTTGTTTCCATTTAGGTAATTAAGATGCAGGTAAAAATGTAATTTCTTGGCATTTCTAGGGAATTTGTTGTTTTCAAAAGGAAAGGACAGACCTGCTGGGTTTGGGGGTTATTTTTCCCCCTTTTTATTTCAATCATTGTGTATTTCTTGAGGTGTCTAACACCCCTTGTGTCAGAGATGGTCATAACATCACCCAGGGAAGACCAAGATGTCCCTCCCATTGACTAAGAGACAGAGCTGGCAGGGTGAAGACTTCTGAAGAGATTTTTTCCCTTTCTGAAGAGAAGCAGCAAAATATTCCAGTGCTTGTGATGCATTTGACTATGCACAGGCACTCAGCAAACACAGTAAGAACAGGTGAAATATTTCAAGGCTTATTACCAAAATGTCTTGTTCATGAAGCTCCAGTTACTCACTGAAATGTGGCTCATAGCATCAGGTCTAGCTCCACAGTGCTGATGTCCTTAGAGCTTTTTCTTGGTCTGGCTGCTGAGCATTGTTAGTTGCATCCTTCTCACATGCCACAGTTTTTGCTCAGCAGCACCTAGATTGGGTTCCCATTAAAGCCATGGAAAAGTGTCACATGCAGAGCAAAAGGACAGGTTTGGCTCTGGCTGTTGTCTGACTCCTCAAGCACAGGGTGCTTGTTTTGCTGGAAAACCTCAGCTCTCCAAGTAGATTCAGGCAACATTGGTCAATGATGTTGATGAGGTGGCTTGGCTAGAGGATCCAGCACAGCCATATCCTAGTGCTGGGAGCTCCCTTCTTTTGATGTATGGTGGAGTTGTCCTTGCTTGACCCACTGTTAACCAAGCTGGGTGAGGAAAGCGATCCTCAAAAACTGAGATGCCCAGGTAGGCTCAAGAATGTCCTTTTTTGAGGCAGATGGTGGCATTTGAAAGGAGCTGGAGCTTGGAAATGGGATTAGGAGGCAGTTGTTGGTGTCACCATGGAACCTCTCACCCTTGGAGGGCCAGATTGGAGCTGCTTTGGGCTGCTAGTATGGTGTGCAAGGCATGTCATACAGTGTGGGGACAGATGGCTCCTGCCCTGGAGGCACCATCAGGGAAATGCAACCTGGGATGCAGCCTTTCTATGAGGAGGATCAGCATCTGCCTTTAGAGTCAGTGGGTAATTAAGAGCTGGGAGCAGAACATTAGGGTTTGGTCCTTGCTTCTGGAGCCTTTCCCAGAGGAGGCAGGATAACCCAGCACTGGCTGGGTTTGAAGGACAGCCCTGAACTGAAGCAGGGGAGGTTTAGATTGGATATAAGGAAGAAGTCCTTTACTGTTAGGGTGGTGAGGCACTGGAATGGGTTGCCCAAGGAAGTTGTGAGTGCTCCATCCCTGGCAGTGTTCAAGGCCAAGTTGGACGAAGCCTTTGGTGGCATGGTTTAGTGTGAGGTGTCCCTGCTTAAGGCAGGGGTGTTGGAACTAGATGATCTTAAGGTCCTTTCCAACCCTAACTATTCTATGATTCTATGATACGTGATGAGGAATGACAGGCCCTACAGGGTCTGTGGACAGCTGGAAAGCATTGCAGCTACTCCTAGGGGCACTCAGAGGAAATTACAACCATTAGTTTTCAAGGGACAGCCTCTGCTTCCCAACCTAGTAGTCCAAAGCAGGAAGGTGAAGGTATGGAGAGGTTTTGCGATGCTTTCAAGGTCAGCTGGGAAATCAGCCATAAGAGCCGAGGGAAGAACCCTGATTTGTCATCCTCTCCCTGATGAAGTCCCCCAGCGTCAGTGCTCCTCACATTTTTTTTGGGTTTCCAGGTAATTTGTAAGAGGAGCTTCCAGCACCTCCTCTGTGGGCTGTTCAGGCTGGGCATGCTGCAGGACATGAGCACATCACTTATGAGCACAGGACCTGTGACAGTGATATCCACAAAAGACAAGTTCATATGATCCAAATATGCCTCTGCAAATGAGCAGCGAGCAGCAAGGCTGGCCTGGAGGTGAGCCCTGACTGCAGGGATCTTAATCTTAAAATGGGGTGGGAGATGCTGGGAGGATGTTGTGAGACTGTCAGTTTATTTGTGACCCCACAGCTACTCACCCCATCCAATACATGATGCACAATGCAGCCCCATCCTGTGCAGTGGGACTGCTTCCCTGGCAAGGGGGTTTACACTGTGGGGGTCTTGCTTTTTGCTGTACATGTAGGCTGTCAATGAGAAAATTGAGTGAGGTGCTGGATTGCCTACCCAGGATTAAAGGTGGCTTTTCCATGTGTGTGTAGGGGAATTTAGGACAGGGGGTGGATTTTGTTTGTTTGTTTGGGTTTCTTGTTGGGTTTGTGATTTGTTTTCTTTTAAAGTCCACAATGCAACAATTACATTGAGGCAAACTCCTACGGGAAGTGGAGCATGCAGCATTCATGCTAATTAGCAGGTTGTGATAAAGCCTAGCAATAAGTGCTTGGCTGGCTTTCACTTTGGCAGCCAAATTAAAAGGGAAAGAGGAGGAAAATCACTCTGGGCAGACCCAAAATGGATGTTTCTTTGTTTTGCTCATGGGGACCAAAAAGCTGGGGGAGTGTCTCTTCCAGGTCAAAGGATGTGGCGGATGCATGGTCTGAAATGTAAGATTTCGTTTCCCTCCCAGGTATCTCCTGCAGAAGCAGAAAAGGGCTTTTCCCAGGGGATGGGAGGGAGGTGAGTTGTACCCAGTGGGTTAAACACCAGTTTGGTACCAGCTCAGACATTCATGTGCTGGATGGAGACAGCCTTGGCTGCACCCCTGTGCATGAACCAGGGTTTCACGAGCCTGATGAGGGAGGACATCATGGTTTTGGGGGTCAGGGGTGCTAGTTTTGCCCTTGGGTTCAGCTTGTTCCCATGAGTTGCTGCACAGTGAACCCTTTTTTCCCACCTGGACAAGGGAATTGCCACTCACCATATGGCCACACAGATCTCGTAGGGGTCCTCGCAGTAGGAGTTGAGGTTGCAGTTGCTGTAGCACACCTTCTCCTCACAGGCTGGTGGTGTGGAGTCACACCACTTGCACAGGTTGGTCTTCAGGCTGCGGCGAGCACTGACACTGCAGGCTGCAGGGGCAGAGAGGTGGTGGAGGGTGAGTGTGGCAATGCTTGCCTGGAGTGGGGAGAAGTAACTACCATTCTCAGTGATTTGCACACCAGTGGTGAAGAAGCCTGAATTCATCATACTTTTTATAGCTCTGATTTTTCTCCATTGCTTGGTCAAATGTGCTTTAGATGATGCCGAAGCCTGGAGGAGATAGACAGATGTTGGCACTGTGGAGGCAGGTCCTGATGGGTGAGGGCTTTGCAGAGCCTGGGAAGCCACAAAGAACCACATTTTCCTGCTGTGTTTCCCGTACTATTTATCATCAAGGGCAAGTTTATTTCTTCCTCTACAACCCAGGCTGAAATCAGTGCCTCCCCTCATCCTGAGTGCATGCCACATCTGAAAAGGGACATCTCTAGTTCTCTGCATGCCTGAAGTCTTTTATTCCCTTCCCTGGAGGAATGCATTACCAGGTTGTGGCAGCTTCCTCCTTTCCTGCTGCCTCCTCATCCTCCCTCTGCCTCTTCAATGAGCCCAAGCCAGGAAACGTGTTTTCCGCCTGCTCCCCAAGCATCTGGTTTTGGCAATAAACCATGGGCTGAGACTTCCTGAGCTCTGGGGCAACAGGGGCTGCTCCCTCTATGGCTTTGCTATCTGCTCTGCCCTGACCCAACATGAGATGCTCCTTAGAGTGGCAGATCTGGCTGCACTGGCAGGAATAGCTGCTGCCTGTGTGGAGCTGCTCTTCATGTATCTCACGGGCATACAATTATCTCTATTTTTATACAAAGGGTGAATGAACTATGCTCAGTTAAAGGATAAATCCCAGCTAAATTTAAACTTCCTGTTTTAAGGCTGCTGAATGTCTTTTTCTATATATACATACAGAAAAAAGAAGCCACTAAGTGGCTTATGTTGAAATATGTATTTATAAATTTTCATTTAAATACACTCCAGAGTTTTCAGGTAGGAACTTGAGCTCAAGAGTTAATTTTTTGAAGGTTTGGACCATCTGTGCTTCTCTACTGCCAGAGTCCATCAGCACTGGGTGCTCCCAGCCCCTGTGAAAGGGACAGTCACGGATCACTGTGCTGCAACAGCCATCACAGGGGTTTTCCATCATCAGTGTTAGTTTGAATAAGGAACAAATTGAGAGATCCCTGGCTGTGGCTTGCAAAGCCTCAGTCCTGCAAGCAAGGCTCTGCATACAGGAGCACACCCTGTGTGGGCAACCTGTAGCACCTCCTGCATTCTTTGTGGTCATATCTGTGACCTGCCTGTGGCCAATGGCCAAGCCTACAGTCCCTTTTTAACTCATATACTGTCCCAATGGCAAAAAGGGCATTTTAATTTCCCTGCTTCTCAAATTCGGGGCACACATCCTGCTCTGAGAGCATCTCATGGACCTGCCCAACTTCCCGTGTTGTCCCAGACCCCCCCCTCCATGTGACAGCTGTAAATCGCTGCTGGAAGGTGCCCGCACAAAAATAAACCATTTACAAGCTCCCACGGTCTCCTATGTAGGGCCAAAGTTAACAGCAGAGGGGGAACCTGGCTGTAGAAGAAAAGCCTGTTGCACCTGAAGGCTGGAAGGAGGAAATTTTGGTTTAAATGACCCATGTGAGGCTTAAAATGCAGCTCAGCAGGGATTGTCGTGCAAGGTAGGGGGGGAGCTGGGAGCAGAGCAAGTGAGGATGCTGCCCACAGTCTCTTGCACAGCATCCCACCTTCCCATTGGGCTGCTCTGATCTTGCCAAGGCACCTAGGGATTTTGTGGGTTACTTCAACAGATCCAATGTTTCCCATCTGTCAAAGGGTTAGCTACTGAAATGGTGACTTCAGACAGGATTTGAAGCAATTGCATCCAGCACAAGCTACCCACATCTCCCTGCCTTACTCTGCCAGGGGAGGACTCAAAGGGTCCTGGGCAAAACTCCTCTCAAGGATAAGAGTTTTAGAGGTGGATCAGAAATTAAGCCCAGCTTTTGCATGGGGCTCCTGATCCACAGTGACAGCCACTGCACTCTACAAATTCCATCAGTGTTAGTACATGGGAACAAAGAATTGAAGGTAACCTGGTTTCTTCCCCCAAAACCCAGCCCTACTACATCCAGGCTGTGCTCTGGTGATGTCACAATATTTCTTCTTTCACCTCTTCAGCTCAACCTGTTCATTCCCTGGTTTCTGCTCATGCAGGACCATGGGCTCAGCCCCATCATCCCAGGGATATGTGGGGGCCCTGCAGAGGAGAAGCAAATGTATAAATCCAAGCTGTAGAAGTCACCAGTGCAGAAGAGTGACGGAGTTTGTTATTTACACCCACTTGCTATGTTATTTACTTATTTATCTCAAGGATTTACTGTAGGCCTCAGAGCAAAACGCCAGCTCTGGCAGTTTTGTAGTGGTTCATGTAGTGGGGATCTTGACTTGGCAGATGTTTGCTCTGCGAAGGGGAGAAACCATGGCAGAGGAAAGAGTTAAATATGGAAACAAGACCCAGAAATATCGTGGTAACCGGACAAAACTCTTTGGAGACAAATGGTTCTAAACGAGCTCAGGCTGCAGTGCTGTTATCTGCTCTGCAAGAAAACTCAGAGCAGGAATACCTCTTTTTTTCCCCCCCATTTCTTCTTGTGCTCTTCTTGTTAGCTTCCTAGCAGAAAGCCCACTGCAAGTTCCTTCAGGACTTTGTGTCCTTGAGCCATTAGCTGGTAGGTGCAATTGAACTGCCACATCGCTCATCTTTGCCATGATTAGACCCAGATGAACACTTCCAATATTAATAGTTGGATGATTTAATAAAGCTGCACGAGCAGTAAAAGTAACAATACACTTCCATAAAGGGGTTCCAGATGTTGCCAAGGCAAATGCTAAACATCAAAATACAAACTTAAAAAAAAAGCCAAAAAAAAAAAAAA
>NDXB01020294.1:42393-69514 GCA_002631895.1 Agapornis roseicollis | reverse complement strand
AAAAAAAAAAAAAAAAAAAAAAAAAAAAAAAAAAAAAAAAAAAAAAAAAAAAAAAAAAAAAAAAAAAAAAAAAAAAAAAACCAAAAAAAAAAAAAAAAAGCTGGATAAGCAAAACTTGGAACAAACTATAAACTAATTAAATATGGGTTGAGTTTTCCAAAAATAAATTGAAGCCATAAGGATGTGATGTGAGCCAATAAATAGTACAGTTAGTCAAAGTTACTGTGGAATGACAGTTGGAAAGACGGTTTGAAGTCACCGATAGGTGGGCTCACAGTGAGCTTGGCTTCCTATCAATAGGAAGGCTTATTCTCTTGTGCACGAGAGTGGGATCAAGTCTTCTGGTATCTATAACAGGGTCCCCAGCGAGGTTACTGAGAGAATATGAGATGTTTTTCAAGGACAGGAATAAAGGACAAAACTCCGCCAAAATTGCCTGAGTCTCCTGCAAGAGCAGCAGGGGTGATACCACCACCCAAGGACACCAGGATATTTTTTCATGCATGTTAGGGCAGCCCTCCAGCATCTCATTGTCCTCAGGGCATCCATGCTTTCTGCTTGGCCACCTGCAAGGCCCACTGCTGTAGTCAATAACCCATTCTCCTCCCCCCAGAATAGAGTCATCTAAAACAGCTCTCCTAGAGAATTTCATACTATTCCATCTCTGCAGACGCAGAAGCAGTCAGTTCCCAACAGAGGAGCTTTTTGCTCGCTTGCCATGTGCTCAGCTGCTAATGGTCACTGCAGTGTAAGAACCCAGCATGATAAACAGGGCTCTCATTAGCTTCTGTCTACCAATGCAGCCCCAGAGAGCAGGTAGGTCATCCACCACCAAACTCTGGCTCCAGCTTTCTGCACACTGCAGTCCTCAAAGAGGGTGAATCGCTAAGGAGCAAGCCTGGGGTGCACGGAGGTGAAGGCATAGAGTGTTCATTACAAGGAAAGTTCCGCCTTCATCACTTCATAGCCAAAGTGATGGCAGGCAATGCTTTTTTTGCTGTGAGGCAGAATAAGCAGTTTTAATTCTCAATTATTCTCTCTAGCATGCTGGTTTGTGACAACTAAACACCAGATAGGCTTAAGGAAAGGTGCTTGGTATGAGGTGTTAAGACACTTGAACCGCCCCGAGCTGTCTTCCTCACGAGGTGGAAGGGGACTGAGGCCTCTGCCATATAGGACTACCGTTATAGGACCTTCAGGTTATGCTCCGTCTTTCAATAGCAAATTTACCTTAAATTGTTTTTTATTTCTCAAGGACAAAGAAAAAAAAATGAACATTTTTAGGTCATTAATGCTCTACAGTGAGGTCTACCCCCTCTTTCCTGTGTTTCTCTAAGCACTCAGGGATGGGGCTGATGCTAACTCAGCAGTTGCAGAGGGGTTCCCATACTGCGTGTGGTACTGCAGCGGCTCCTGGAGCTCGCTGCATCATCTTTTCCATGCAGGTCAGTCAGCCTGTAATCTCCAGGCTTTGCACTTGGAGAGACTAAGGCCTGGGAGATTAGCTGCCATGCTGCATGGCTTTCTGTGGCAATAAAACAGGATTGGGGAGCACCTCTATCTCAACCCTGCAGCCATTTTGTTCCCAGTGGGTGGCCTGATGGAAACGCAGCCTGTGCTGAGACTTGCTTTTCCACCTGTGTGAGCCTGGGCTCAGCAGCAAGTCCTTTGTCCACTGCTAAGTTTAGGATTAGGCTTTGCCTTGGGCTTTCATGCATGGCTTAATGACATGACCACACAATAGCAGAGCCTCTCATAAAAGTATTATGAGAACAAACAAATTCCTTCCATATTATATCTAGTACCTGTTTTTAGGATTTAAGCCACAGGAGGGCTGACCCATGTGAGGACACCAGGATCTAGGTGTTCTCCATTGTCAGGTTGCTTCTGAGCTGCCTCCTCCATGAAACAATCACTAATGCCACAGACAAGCTACACCAGGCTAATTCCTATGTCCCTGATTTAAGGAGATCCTACGTAGGGTCAGAAGGCCCCATTGCAATTGTCTAGCATCTAGAGATTCCCTGCAGGAAGCTCCAGCCTGAGCTAGATCTGTCAGAAAGCGCCTGGTCTCACTGAAGTGTTGCAGGATCTCCCCAGAACTAGGCCTTAAGATGTTCACAGAATGATCTGGGTTGGAAAGGACCTTAACATTACCCAGTTCCAAACCTCTGCCATGGGCAGGGACAACTTCCACTAGATCAGGTTGCTCAAATCCCCTTCCAACCTGGCCTTGAACACTGCCAGGGGTACTACATTGACAGCTTCTTTGGGCAATCTGTTCCAGTGCCTCCTTTCAGATGCAGCTTGGCTTCCTCCAGTACAGTTCTGCTTCTCCAGTGGTGCGGGTGCTACTTTCAGCTGTTGAACTGAAGAGGCTTTTAGTACCAAGTCACTCTATCTATATGTTTTACAAAGATTGCACCTTCATCTTTGTAGGAGAGCTAGAGCAGACCAAATGGAGCTGAAAAAAAACTTATTCTCCCGGGTTTCGCCCCTGCAGGACACAAACACCCAGATCCCCCAGGAAACACAGCAGCTTTCAGGCTGCATTCAGTTCAGAAGACCAGCCTCTGCCCTCAGGTATGTGGTCCCACATCGTTCTGCATAATAGATACTGTACTTGGCAGAGTGCACTATGGAGCAAGATATGAGCCAGTAATGTTTCCTGGTGAATAAAAAAGGCTGATTTTGATTGCGTTAGACATCAGTGCTTTCCAGTGCCAGAAAGGCATGCAGTATACATTTCTGGTTTGCTTGGATCTTCTTCAAACAGGCTGGCAACTGACTTATTCCCCTGCTTATTTTTCCTTTGTGAAAATATCCCTTTAAATTAAGTGTTTAGCAAATTCTGCTTAGTCCCATTACAAAGTAAATTGGGTATGAACTGTACCAGCAGACTTCTCCAATCTCTTTCAGATGCTTAAATTACATCATGATCTAACTTCCCCCCGGGGAGAGATGAGCTCTGCAGAATATTGTCTGTCCTTCTGCTTTTGTAATCTCCGGTGTTGCTTGGGTACCCTTTACAAGTTGTCTATGCGTCAGAGCAATGACCCTTCTTCTGGGGCACTGGGACATTTCATAGAGCAGTACTCTAGAGTCATGCCTCAACAAAGCCAGTACTGCTGAAGCAATAGCTGGGACTTGGCAGGGAGGATTTGGCCAGAGGGATTTCTCTTTGATTTCAGTCAGTTGATGTCTAAGCCTGTGAGTGAGGACCCGGGCAGTGCACCCAACCCAACGCTCTTCCGTCTGCCCTTAGAACTGATTCTCTCCTCTATTCACTGTCACAGCCCATCTTGTTCTTGCCCAAGGCAATGAAATTGGGCAACACCAGGGATCCTTCTCCTCCTCCCACAGCAAGATGTTTCCCCTCCAGGAGATACCAAATTTCCTGCCCTGGATTTCACTTTCTGTCCCCCAGAGCTGCTCCTGCTGGGAAAACCCGTGTTCGATCCCTCTGGGATTGGTTCCTGGAGGTCTGGGTGCCAGTGCTGGGGTGGGGTGGTGGGGAGCAGGCGTGCTGCTGCAAGATGGCCAGGCTGGTGGGGACGCCTGTGACCGGAGGGCTGCACAGGCAATTATCTGCCATATTGTGCTCTTGCTTGTGTTTAAAAACAACAACAGCTCAACTGACTCATAGATCCTACGGCCTCTGAGTCATTTTTTATTTCTGGATTTCACTGCTCTGCCCTTTGCAATGAAAGGAGTTGCATGCACGCGCACACACACACATCGAGTTCACATTTGTTTTTCCCCTATAAAAACAAAACGATTTCCATACCATTAATGAAACAGAAATGATTTGACTTCGTGTACCCTGGCTTTTATTTTCCATTGTATAAACTCTGCAGATGAAATAATGATGGTTGTAAAGTAAACCTCTCTCTTTTTTTTTCTTTTTTCCTTTCCCTTTCCAGGCAGCTTCTTTTCGAAATAGCAATAGGGAGTCACTTACAGACTTGGCTCCTGCTGAGCCTGTAGTAATTAACCCCTTCATCCCTAGCTTTTCCTCTGCTGGTATTTAACCACAGCGTGGGTGAAGGCAGCAGCAGCTTTCCCCTGGGATTAGAAGTGAAGGAGCAGAGCAGGCAGGGAAATGTGGGAAAGAAGGAGAAGAACTAGTCCATTGCAGTGGAGTGTGCTTGGAGCAATGGTTCTGTGGGTTGAACAGCTTTCCTGGGAGAGCTGGGGCACTCGCACTGCCATCTTCCTGCACACCCCACTCTTCTGGGTGCAAGTCAGCACCACTGTTTTGTGTTTAGCCTGGTAGCCCCATCCTGGGTTGTCCCCCTTCCTCCTCACTCCCTGGGCACCAGCGCTGACATCTCAGCAAAGCGTCCTCTTTCCTCCATGCCACCACTGAGGGAGCAGTGCAGTAAACGGTTTAATTGCCAAATCCTGCTCCTTCTGTTTACAGGGCCGTTATGATTTTACAAAGTACTCAGAGGAAAATTAATGAGGTAAAGTAATGCCCTACATGAGCAGCAGATACAGCTGGAGCTGGGTGCGTGAGCACGTGCCTGCCTTGCCCTGTGGGATGGGATAAGCTTCCATCTCCACAGGAGTGAGAACTCTGCTTTTTGATATACCCTTACCATGATGCACAGTCTGTCCAGGCGATCTGTCTGTCTTCAAGGCTTCTAAACATACCACAAACATTTTTCCTAATCACATCTACTGTGCAGCAGCACAACCCCTCATCCCCCTAGCATCGGTTCAGATGCTTCACCAGTGCCTGTCCTGGGTGGGTTACTGACACCGGCTGAGGTACTGTTACTCTTCCTAGAGCGGGTGATGTGTTTCATATTATTTCTCTTGGATTTATTAAGTATTATGTAACTGGCTAACTAATGCCGCATGCGACTCAGCCGCAGCTGATTCCATGTCAGTGGAAAGTAAACAGAAAACAAGTTCTGAAGTGGCTGAACTGAAATTAATTTCCATATGCAAAGCAGTTCCTGGAGGATCTTCCCCATCTCCACACAGCTACTTTGCATCCAACCTCTCATGCAAACCACTAGAAAAGAGTTATGGAAAAACTGCATGCTCAACATGACAGAGAGTTACAAGCAAATCCTCTCTGTTTACTCCCAAGAAGCTATTCAGATAAAGTTTATGTCACTTAATTATTTTTAAGCATCTTTGTGGACTTCTGTTGCTTCTTGGAACATGTTATGCTTGCATACTGTTTGCCTTTTAGCTGGAAAACTACTTCAAACGTGAAAATTACTCACCAAACAAAGTTTAACATTAAAGTCTGAAAAGCAAAGCAAGCCAGCACTGCAGAGCTGAAGTTCTGAAGCCCAGCAGACCCAGCCCAACATGATGGGGAGGATGTTCTGCCCTTGCTCAGCTTTGGAAGGACTAGGAGTACCAGGTGAGGCAAAAACTATACTCTCATTAGACTCTGAACTCAAGCTCTTTCAGCAGCATTCTTCCTGGTGTTACAGACAACATCCTTCCTATTACCACCAGTTTGCACCCAAAGATGTTGAGCTGAAGGTGGAGACACAGAGACTCTATGAAACACAAGTGGCCCTGCACTATTTAATTTGTTTTTCTCACTGTCTTTGAAACATTCAGCAATGTCTGAAAATGTTGTATATATTTCTGTATCTATTTTGCTGATGCTCTTCACTGAAACATCAGCAAAGTCAGCAGCTGAGGGTTACCCAGGTGCATGTTATTTGCTCTGGTTTTCTGTATGCCCCTAGGGCACCCAGGTACCTGCTTCACCCAGGCAAGTAGCTAAGTCCAAGTTAAGCTGAGTTGCTGAATTACACCTGACTGGGCTGATGGATCATGTAACACCATTTGCCACTTGCTGGGCTGCAGTTTGAACAGAATGTTGGTACCAAACCATGATCCCAGGGGAAGATGATGGGTCCTAAAGGGCCAAAACAGGACAACCCTGAAGGGGATGCTGGTGGGCAGGTACACAGCTCCATGTGCACATAGCCTTGTGCTGACTCCTTCAATGAGCACAGCTGTCCTAAAACCAAAAGAGAACCCACAAGTTAGGAGCTTGGGGGCCATTCTGAAGGCCTGTTTATCCACTTGGGATGTGAGCAGGGATGCTCTGCATCTGTGATTGAAAAGGTGGCCTGAGGGAGAGTTGAAGCACAGGAGTCCCTCAAGTCACACAGGACAGCAGTTTAACACAGGATCTTTTAATTTCCTAAGTGCCAAGTGTGTGCTGGCTGTTGCAGGTTGCTGAGTAATTATAGTAGGTTCCTACAGAACCATTACCATGCCAAGCAAAAACCTCCCTGGCAGATAAAAGCAGTTTTGAGTTTGCTTGATAATAACTGTACTTATCCCATTAGGCATTTGGAGGTCGCTGGTTACGTACTGGGCTATGAAAGTCAAATGCGAGGAGCTATGATACAAACCAAGTCCCACCGTCATCCTGTGTCTGAAGGTGCAACCCAAGATCTCTGCTGGCAACAATTCCTTTCATTGAACCTATTGCCCCTATTCCTTTCTCTTCTGTACCTTCTGCACCTTCTGCTGCTCTTCCTACCCACATGCAGCATTGAAAAAGCCCTGATATGGTAAGCCAAGCCAGCAGCACAGCCTGAGCAACAAGTTTGGGGTCTGGGAGGGACAAAAGTCCACAGCTGGTACTCAGGCAAGGAAAAACTATGCATACATCCAGTCCTGTGTGGTTACTCTACCAGCATCACACCATGGCTCCACAGCCACAGCAACTCCCACAAGCTCAGATGGCGCATGAGGGGAACGTGCTATTTTCTTTGTAGGGTGGAAAGCAGAGAAATTTATTCAAGGCCCAAGGAGGGGAGGAAACTGCTGTGTACAATGTTCATAAGCAATTTTAGCAGCCCTGCCAGTGCCTCTACCTACTGGGGGGTTTTCAGGGTAAAGCGATGCTTTAGCGTATGCCATGGTGTGGTGTGCGTATGCTGCCAGTGAAGTTTGCAGAGGGCTAAGCTAGCATGTCCCCCATGGAAAGTGCTTCTGATGACTGGGGATTTGCATGCCATGTTTTCAGGGGGCTCTGACATTTCAGCCCTTTGAAGAGCGCTTTGCAGTGATCCAGTTTTGACTAAAGCCTGGCCTTAAAAGGGAGTACCTTCTTCCTTCCTCCCACACTGGCTGGGAGAAGGAGTCACAGCCTGGCCACGCACAGGTGGTTTGAGCTCATTTTGTTGCAAGTTGTTCCATAAATTTCTGAGGATTCAACAGCACTTGCAGGCCTGGGAGCTGAAAGGCAGAAGGTAAGAGTCAACAAACTCCACAATGCTGTTACCATCATTCTTGTTGCTCTTGTTTCTCCAGAGCTGCCAACAGTCTATCCTATATCCTATTTAACAGCAACTTCTGCACCTCATTCTGAGGAAGATAGAGCAGAGAGGAGTCCCCCTCTCTACCTTGAAAAGCAGCAGCAATGAACCTAACAGCAAAAGCAACTGAGCTGCAAGTTGGTTGAGGATGCTGCTTTGTCTTAACTACTGCAACTCAAGTAAACTGCTGCAAAGCAGGTTTGGTTTCTTTACTTTTATCAGCACACATTACTCCGGAATTCAGTTCTGTGTATATTTTTCAGGCTCTGCAGGGATCCTGGATTGCCATGAAGAGATGGAATTGAAATTTAAAGGTATTGTCCAAAGACGTAAACATGTCAGAAACATTATCTGGGTCACATTTGGGCAACAGGGTTCGCTCTGTTTTAAGTGCAAATGGTTTACTGATGATTTACATGAACTTCCTGAGGAGTGTTTGAAATTCCTGGCACACGTTCGATTTACCATCTGCTGGAAGGACTTTCATGAGCCCACAAAGAGACATTATTCTGGAGCTGCTCTTCCAATCTCGGGGGAACTTTTCCTCATTGACTAGTTTTGATTTTTTTGCAATTGCATTATTTGGATTGCCAATGAGAAGCAGGGCTTGCAAGGGACTGTGTGACGTGCTGCTGGGGCAGACATGTTCTATTACTTCTCTGTCCATGTGCTGTCATCAAGTTGTTCCAGAACTGCCCATTCTTTATGTCTGCTAAAATTATTATGAGTTTTGCCCAGACCAGTTCTAACAGCAATTAACTAATTTGTGCTGTCAGTGGGAACTTGAACCCAGCTTGGGTTACAGACTCAAAACACTTTCTTGCTTCTCCTAAAGCATCCCACATTTAGCATATAAATAGATGGTGCATTCTTCTCTTTCACTTCTTTCTCAACCTCTTGATAAAATATCTTCTAAGGAGCTTGTATTCTCACTTACTAAAAAGGACTGTCCAATAAGGCAGAATTCAATGTGAGTATCTTCCATTTTTCTAAGGAGAATAGATCTGTGGCAGGAGGGCAGAGGCAGCAGGTTTTTGGAAAGGAATTTTTGCAAGAGTGGAACAGGAGACCTGTTGACAGGGCCTGAAGCTCATTTTCTCTACACATGAAAGTAACAGGAGCTTGCATGTCTGTGTGATACCTCTCCAGGGATCACTCTTGCAGGTGAAGGTTCTGCAGATCCCAGCCCCTGGTCAGAGCTGCAGCGCAGCTCCAGGGAGCCTCGGTGGCTCCAGGGGGTGAGGTCCTGTCCCAGGGCAAAGCTGCTGTTCTAGCATAGAGGAACAGACAGAGGAAAATGTTCTCTGTTCACCACCCCCCACTCTGAGGTCTCATAATTTTGCAGTGGGGCATTGTCTTTTCAAGTCAATATCCTGGCCCAGGACACCACCTGGAAGGTGTCACAGTCTGGATATCACTAAGCAATGCTGCTGCCCAAAAGCTGCCTCCCAAGCCACAGCCTGTTGCAAAGGTAACAGCCCTGGCGTGGGTGAGAAAAACAAGCTTGGCCACTTGTGATGCTCTGTACAGACAGGTGAGCACAGAGCAAATATACAAAACCAGAGCTTGATGTGTGCTGAGATCTGTAGCCAAACAAATTGCCCCTGGTGGGAATGTCTGTGACCATTTTCTACCATTGACTGCCTTTTGGCATATTAAAGGCATGGAAGGAACTGAGCTCTCAGGGGATTCATTGGTCTTATTCCTGTGGACACTTGTACCCTGGGTCTATTTGAAGAAGGATGATTCATTCAACTGCTCATTGCTTATGGCTCTGTGTCACTTCCCATTGTAAGAAGAAGGGTCTTGTTTCCTATCATGGACTGGTTGAACTAATTTTGGGATAGATCTAGTGTGGAAAAAATGCCTTATGCAGCAAGACAGTAGCTGATTCAGTTACTTCCATGCTGGATGTTAGTGTCTAGAGTCTCCCAGGCAGGAAGTTTATCAAGCAAAATCAGACAGATGTTCCTCATTGTGTCCCAGCTGAGTTAACTAGTGCCCTGCTCTGTCAAACGTTGTCAGAGGACATGGGCATTCATCCTGCATGAGTGGCATCTTATTAAAGATCCACCTGAAAACAGGAATGGATCTTTTGAAAGAAATACCTATACCAGCGTTAGTTGTAAAGACCTTTGTAGCACATGTGGTCATGGCACTCCTAAGAACTGTTTACAGGAAGGGGTCTGATTTCCTGATTTTGCAGAAAAGAAGAAATTAGTCTCTAGATTTTCAGTGCTGGGCACAGTATGAATTCATATTGGCAGTATCATCTTTCTGACAGGGTGCACTGTGCACCAAGGCAACGGACGACACAGTCCTTCTGGTTTGGGAAGGCTAAAGTGAGAAGTATCAAAATCTGAGAGTTTCACATTGTTGCTCTAAAAAAAAGGCATCTAACAACCAGCAGGCCAGGAACTTCAGCGTATGTCTCTGGGCCTCCCAAAAGCAGCAACATAGGAACATCTTCACAGGTGTGTTGAAGGGACTGTTTATTGTCCACCAACATGAAAAGATTAGGAGATGCTCAGATATTGGGGCAAGGAGATGCCTTATCAAATGACTGGATCTGATCAGTTGGTGTCACCTTAGCTGATTGCTTCAAGGCTCAGCCCTGCCTAGACCCCAGACCTGGGCAATAAACCAGCCCTGTTTGCTGACTGCCATGGTTGCACTGGTTCCAGTTGCTGGCACAAGCTCACCTGCACTACTTTGCATGCAGGGCACATATTAGGGTGTGACAGCCCTGGAGACATGGCCTGTCCAGCTCCCAGGCCCTGACCAGGCATGGTCAGAGGACTTGCCATGATATGCTGTGAGTCAGGGACAACAGTTCTTTGAAGACTGAGTGAAAGCAGGCAGACGCTTCCTTCAGATACCTTTAGGTGTCATCAGCACTGACTCTGGAGCCATGGTGGAAGCTGCTGGACAGAGCTTTCTTTGGACCTCTGCTCACCCTGAAGAGCTGGAGTTTCATATCCAGTGAAGAGTAAATGACGTGGAGTTGAAAGGAACATCTCCATCCACAGCATGGGTAGATGAGAGATATTGCTGCAGGCCCAGGCAGAGCATATGATAATGCTTCAACCATGCAGAGAATGAATAGTGGCCAAGGCATGGGTTGAACTGGAGTGCAGGACTCTGCAAAGTGACACTCAGCAGCTGCCACTGCTGGAACAGCACATCAGCTCCCCGTTACAGCTTGTTCCTGCTGATCGCTGCAAATCACACACCGCAAAAGCTGAAATGGTCTTCTTTTTAATATGTTTTTTTTTTTTTTCTGTTTTAACATTGAGTCCAGATGTAAATAATCCTGTTCAGTCAAGGGTGACACTTGGGCTGAGACATATCATCAGAGCTTCTAGAATCCATGTGGCGATAGTCCTCTGTTCAGTGCAGACTGGCAGGCTGCGGTGTACAGCTGGGTATATTAATTGCCCCAATGCCAAGATGCATTTGTATATAAATCAGCTGTTGTTTGTCAGGCTTGTTCCTGGTTATCAATGGAAAGCAAAACACTGCAGTGGAACAGATCCATGAAAGGGTAAGTCCTGGAGCGGCATAATTGGTTCGAGCGGGGCAGCAGAGGAGCTTGCACGATGAACAGGCTCTCCCACTTCTAAAAGTTTGACAGCTACCAGCAGCTGGCAGGAGAGAGTTTTAGCCCTGCCTGGGCTGTAACATAAAGATGAACCAACAGTCAAGAAATGTGACTCCAGTGGAGGTTACAGACCCTTTCCGGAGGCAGGATCACAAGTTATCTCTGAACTCAGGGATGTGCATGCAAGCAGGGCCAAGACAGCTTTCAGCCACCCCTTCATTTCCTCCGAAGGTCCCTAAGGAAATGTTAACCCACAGTTGGGGTCCAGCATGGAGATAGTGTAGCTGTAATCCACAGGTTTGATAAGGCAAGCAGCCATCAGTAGTTTTATCTCCCCTCTACATGGAGGCCCCTTCCAGCAAGAGGCTTTCACTTGGCACACAGCGCTAATCACTGGATGTGGAAAAGAGCAAAGTGTGTGGGAGCTGCTGATTTTGTCTCCTTGGTGGGACTGTTGTTTTTAATAAAAAGATCAGATGTTGCGCTTCCTTGAAAACACGACAAGCTATGGGAGAGTTCATTAGTTTATGGCAAGCTGCAACGCTGTGCAGCCCGGCTGAAAGCAAATGTTATTGCAGAGAGTTATCACTAAGGGGAGAGGAAAATAACGTCCCAAGGAAATAAGCTCGACAGAACAAACCATGAAACAGTATAAAGCTGTGGAGGACAGGCAGTAGAGTTGAATACTTTCTCAGAATAAAAGCCCCCAGTCACCTGTTTTTAATGCCAATGTTTGCTTTCTGCATATTCGGTGAATGTGTGGGATACATCTGTTCAGGACTCCATTTCTAATGGGAGCAACAAATGTGATTGCAGCTGGCTGAACTTTTTTACTACTAGTACACAAAAATGTCTTTGTGACCATCATTAATAGTGATAACACCAGTGAAACACCATTAAAATCAGGTTTGGGTTTGGTTTTGTTAGAAAATGATGTGTTTTAATTTCATGATCCATGGAATTATATTTCAAAAAGGACATTCCTCCCAAACGCCCTCCACAAAAACACAGATTTGAGTAGCTTTAATAATGACCAGCCCCTCTCAGGCCTGAGCAAAGCTGGAGATGCAAGGGGAGAGGAAATGCCTGCTTTCATAAATCTAATATAGCTGTACACTGCCAGCTTCAGTTAGTCTAACTTGCACCAGGGGCTGAAACTGTAGCATCCAGCTTGGAGAAGTCTACAGGCAAATCCAAAATAATCCATCACTTTCCTTGCTGATCCTCACACCACTTCCAACACTGGCAGAAGACACTGGGTTTGTACTGTCAGGGTTTTTCTTATGCTTTCCCCTTTCATTTCCTAGCTGGAGAGTGTATTGCAATTTTGTTCTTATTTAGCCTCAGGGTAGGATGGGCAAGTTTCTCCTTCGGGCAGTGGGATGCTGCGCCTGCTTCCAACCCAGCTACCAACACCTAGCAGACATGGGACCTCTGTAGCCCCCTGGTTTGTTTTGAGGGTGATAATTTCTTCCTCGGGGTTTTGGCTGCCTCAAAAACAACACCAAAGCAAAATATGCTGCTACTTGAGAAGGACTATCATAACCCTGCACCCATGTGTCCTGGGTGGGCAGCACCCACCTCCATGTGCTGCATAGCCTTGGAGGAGAGGTCTGCTCTGCTGCTCTGGGTCAGCCTTGGACGTGCAAAGCCCCTTTCCGCAAATAGATGCATTTGCTTGTGAAATGGAGGGTGACTCTTCCTTCATCCTCTTCCTTCTCTCATGCTCTCACTGCTCAGGTTTCACCCTGTGTTACTGGATTGTGTGTATAATTGGTGTTGGGCTGCAATCCCAATAGCTCCCCTTCCTGAGGAGCAGGCTGGAGCTTGGTGGCAGTATGACCTGAGAAATGAGAGGCCAACTTCTTGAATGGGCTGTGTAAGGAGCCTGGGATAGGTCAGAGATTTCTTGAGCAGATCAAAAGCCAGAGATGTCTTCCTGACAGCTCCGGAGCTCCCTGTCATGATTTATGAATTATATACGCTACATGTATTCAACCAAAGAGGCTCATTGCGGGAACGGGGGCTGGTTTGTGTAAGCAGGGAAGAGCATGTGTCTTCAGAGAGCCACCACCTACCAAGAGATGCCACCCTGAATGTGCTTTCTGTGGAGCCATCAAAGTGCCTTGAGGGATGGTGGCAAAGGGAATTCGGGAGAGTCACACCAAAAAAATGTCAGGATATTTTAGCAAGCCAGCATTTTAATGGGAGACTGAGTTATGGGAAAACAGACCCAAACCTGGACCTGCAGCAGCAGACCTGCAACCTTCCTGTGTTTTACAAATCCTCTTTCTTTTTCTTTGGAGCTTCAGCAGATCTCCTGGGGTACAGCTCTCCCTTCCTAAGTGCTACATGCCCTGGCAGATGGTAAGTTCCATATCCTCTTTTGCAGGTTGAATGCCCAAAGGCACTCTACTAGGCCCCTGGGGCTCTTCACAACCTGGGAGCTGTCGTCACACCCGTGACACTTAGCTCACCTTCTTTAGGTTGTCTCAACAGCTCAGAGAGTTGTGGTGCTTTCCTCTCTGTGAGACAAGATTTTACTCACCCTCATGCTTGCATGACCTGACCTGAGCCCTGTTCCTGACAGATCACAAGGGAGACTTTCCTGATTTCAATACAAAACAGAGCAGGAAAACTCCTGTTTATTAACTTTAAGGCTGTAGTGTTTCCATGTGCACAATACAGTAATCCTGATAATCAAGTACGTGGCTTCTGAACAGATTATAGTCTGCTGAGTAGATAGTCTTGCAGTTTTGAAGGCTTTGAGCACAAAAATTCACCACATCCTGAGCCCGAGTAATTACCTGTTGAACAACTTTACTGTGTTGTGCTCTAACACAAAAGCACCCGGTTTTAGCTTCCAGCATGTAAATCTTGTTTTCCCTGTGTCCCATAGAAGAGGAAGCCTTTTGCCAGAACATATCTTTGTGGGACCTGGTTACAGATGATGCCTAGCTCAGCTTCCAGCTCCCTCCTCTCCAAACCAAAGACACTGAAAGCCCTCAGCCCCTGCACTGTAAGGCAGGTTTTGCAATCCCCAATGATCCTTGTAATTTTTTTGTCTTAGGTTAGATAAATCCAGAACCGTGCCAGCTCTCTGCTCCGGAAGGATTCTCTGCTCACCTGCCTGAGTTTGTGTTAGCAGTGGTGCAACTCCAGCTCCTGTCTGCACCTCCTGCTGAGAAAGCCACATAAAAATGCTGCCCTCCAGCAGCCACTACCACTGGGGAGAAGTTAAAGGGTAGACTTTTGGAAACCTTGCTAGGGCTGGCCAGGGAAAAATGGAGAAACCCAGTAGCTGAAATCTCAGTCTGTCAGTCTACAGCCCTTTTCTCTATCACATATGGATGAAAGCAGTCAGATGTGCTGTCTGATCTCAACCATATTAGTGATAAAGGGATAGAGACATGTAATGTGGAGCACAAACTGGGATCTCTCCTGTTCTCGTGTAAACTGTTAGGCAGAGCAGCAAAGTCCGTAATGATGCTCAGATGGAGTTATTCTGGGATAAGAGAGATGCAATCTGGGCCATGGCAAGTCTTGAATCTCTGCGCTATGAGGTGTGATCTTGCTGCTCTCACCAAGCTGAGTTGTGGGATTTATTGCTTGAAGAACAGCTGGATGTTTATTTTATGTCAATTTGGGGAACCTGCTTTTCCCTTCTCCCTAAAGTCAATGCAAAATGGGATCCCAGAGTACTTTACTGCCTCAGAATGACTGTAGGGTCAATCTTAGCACTGTATGTTCAGGGAAGTGGATGTAGCTCCAGAAGATGTCTATCATTGTTGAGCTGAATCACAGAAAGCAAGCTTTGGCTTACTTTTTTTTCCCCATACAGAGGCAAATTTTGTCATCGTATCACTCACGTAACCTTTTGGATGATCTTAGTAATCATAATATGTTTTGGTTTGGCTTCTTTCAGATTAAAACCCTTGCTTTTCAGAAAAAGGAAGCCATAAGTTAAATAACTCCAAAATTAGGTGTTTCTGAAGGATAATTAGTGGTCTTCTTTCTTACCAAAACCAACCCAAGGCTGTGCTTTAAATAATATCTTGTAATAATTTCTTCAGTTCTGCTCCAAATGTGATTAATTTAGCAGGATGTTATCAGTATAGCATCCTATTTCAAACCACACTTTAGGGTATTATCTACAATAGAGAATTCTATGTATCTCCATAACTTTCTGAAAAGTCAACCAGACCTTTTGTCCTAAGTCCCCCCATCTGGGTCTCTTTGCTTCAAGAGTTGCAGGAAGGCTTGTATTTGTCTACACACCAACTGATCATATTCTTTCATTCCCTATTCCTGTAGATAGGGGGACCCCTGTAAAATGAATGCAGATACAGATCCCTGCCCCCAGTTGTTTCATTTGGATGCAAAAAATATTGGAATTATAATTCTCCTACTTCATTGCTTTGAGCAAAAAACAATTTCAGTTGCATTGGAATTTCCACAGCGAGAGGAATGGGTCTGTGTTTGTAAAAGAGTTCCCTGTAAAAAGTGCCATTGTCCATGCAAATATATAAATATATACTATATAGGGATATATGTGTGTATACACATATATAGGCACTGTATATACAGAAAGACACACACACATACTTAGGAGATGTGCATATAACACTCACTTATATACAAATCTATTCCCTGTTATAAAACAATCATCAAGATATAAACCAGAGAAGTGAAACCATGGATGGGCACATTTTCAAGTGCTGTTGAAGGGTTTTATCTACAGTATTGAAAAAGCACTATCAAAACTGATACAGGGCACTTATTAAAAAGAAATCTTTACGTAAGTGCTGGAAAGGTTTGCTGAATAACCAGATGTTGTTGCAGAGACACTTCTCCTCCCCCTCTCCCCATTTCTTTCCTTCTTTAATAGTTTGATTAATTCTGTGCATAAAGCGGGGCTGATAAAAGTTCTAAGCTGCAAACTTCACCACATCTGGACACTGTTGAAGCCAGATCATTCAGTGGTGCACTTCAGTTGCTTTTAATCTCCCTCAATAAAATAAAAACTTCCAACAAGTAATGCTGACCTATATATATTTTTGCACTGTAAACACTGACATCTGCAAGCTGCTCCAAGTGAGCACGCAGCACTTTTCACCAAGGCAATCGCTCGCCCTTTGCCGTAAGAGAAATACACAGCTGATGCAGTCGTAGCAGTGTATTCTACTAAACTCTCAGCTATTTCCAATCCTCCATCTAACTGCTGTCAGGGGAGAAATCAAAGATTAGTTATTTTGCTGGAGGAAGGAAAAATAAACGACCTCGCAGAGAATGTTGCTTAACATACTCTGCCTAACCAGAGACACTTTTGTACTCACAGAAGGAGAGCAGCAGCAAGGAAAGCAGACCCAGCCTTCTCCAGTAACCCATTTTCTGGATCCTGCCAGCAACCAGAAGCCCAGCTTCACGGCGGTGACCAATTCATCTTCCCTCGGTGCAGCCCGTCTTCTGCATTTCTGCTGTCAAGCCCAGAGCCCCGAGTTTGCGAGGCTCCCGGCTAGGATTGCCGGGAAGGCGGATCCAGCCGCTAAAGCCCAGCTGTGTGTGGGGTCCGCCCAGGAACTGCAGTTTATGAGCAAGCTAAGCCCAACTCTCCTCTTGAAATACATACAAATATGGGAGGGGGGAGCCGGGGGAAGTAAGCCCAGCTCTGAGAAAGAGTTTGATTTCTTTTTGTTCCAATGACAATGTGGAGCTGCTCCCAGCTCCATGAAGTCTGAGGATCCTTGGAGGGGACCTAATATCTGCTACATGCATCTAATCAAAAAGACATGGGTACTCCTGCATGCCTCTCTCATCTGAACTAAACACGGAAGGTAATGCTTCAATATGCTGAGCTGCCATTAATTTGCTACTTTTCCTCCCCCTTTTAGAACTTATCTTTTAAATAAGCTTCAACAAGCTGTATTTTTAATAGGGATAATTAGAAGTTTTAGGGCAGCTTTTTCAGAAATACCACATCAATATAAGCTTAGCCTAAAGTAGGTGTTTTCGACCCATTAAGGCAGCAGGATTTAAACATATACTTAGATGTTTTCCTGAATCAGGGCCTAAAATAATAACATAGAGCATTTAAATAGCTGCTTTCTCCCCAAGATCTCAAACTGCTTTACAAAAACTTGTAAGAAATATTATCCCACTTACAAAAGGGAAACTGTGAAACATAGCAGAAATCCAACTTTTCTTGGTTGTTAACGCAATCAATCAGTGGCAAAAGGAGGAGTAAAATCCTCAAACTCTTGCCCTATGATCTACCCCTATGCTGAAGACTGTTAAAATGATGATCTATGTACTTGTGTGTGGCAGAGAAAGAGAAGTTGTTCTTAAGGTGTTTTGCAGACAAAATGCCTTATAAAAAGGTGAGTCTAAAATTTTACAGTTATTGCAAATACATCAAATCATTTTTAGTGCACATATAGCATTCTAACTTAGTGATTCTCCAGCTTTTCATTTACTCATTTTACAATTGATCTTTCAGTTCATTAATCAGTATTTGGTGGGTACATAGTTTGTTTGTATATGCTCATGCGTATGTGTGATCATTGTTAGTAAGCATTTCGCTCTGTTCCACTTCAAGGTCCTTTCTGTGTATGAATCTATCTAATAAACTGCACCCACTTTTTTCGTAAACTATTTATAGTAGTTATTCTGTTAGGGAGTTGAATAATAATAGTATCTTTTTTCCCCTTCTTCTGTATTTAAAAAGTAAAACCAGGAGGTGTTAGATGAAGTACAGGCACAACTGATAAAGTGTGTCTCCTATGCTATGGCTACACAAAGCATGTCCCTGCAGAGAGTTGCTTGGTGTGCTCTGACCTGCTTCAGGGTGCCCAGATACAAGCTATCTTAGCCTGTCCTCCATGGAGAAATAGCCATATGCACCTGGAATAAAAGAGCCAAGAGCCAGGTGGATGCCCTGAAGGGAAGATACCACCTGGGGTACACAGAAAAGGTACCTAAGGAAGATCTGCCTGACCAGGGAGCTGCCTCTTGCTCACAGCACTGGGGGACATTGACTTGATTCCTAAGCAAGGTGCTTCAGTGCTGTCCCTCGCTTGGTTGTCTTTACATCAAACTTTGCATCTTTCTGTGTGCTGTCTAGTATTAATCAAGAAGAAATGGGTTGGCCTGAGTTACAACAGCTGAGGTATGGCCTTTGAGGGCTAAGGACATGAGCAAATGTTTGGCAATCTTTTAGAAGGACACTGTTTTCCAATAAGCATATTGAAACTGCTGTGTGCACAGTGGTTTCTTTGGGTGACCTCCCAAATCTCCTCTTTCTGATTTGGAGCATTTCAAAATGTTCACAGGTCATTCAGACTACTGGTTGGACTTCCACATGACAGCCCTTCTGTGTGTTACAAGACAACTGGATAAGGTCTGTGTTAGGAATGTCACAGGTTATTCATGATCCATGGGAGCCCCCTTTAAAATCAGGAAGAATCCCCTGCTGCCTATGAAACTCAGAGAGAAATAATGTCCCCAGCAGGAGCCCGGACATTGACAAAACACACTGTATGATTTGGAAGTGCAAGGGATATTATTTTTTAGCAGCAGAACTTGGGAAGGCAGCAGGAAGCCTGCACAATGTCCCTGCAGCCAGAGACCCTGAGCTGCAGGAGCTGTGTTTTCCAAAAACCCAGGCAATCCCAAACAACTTCTGAGCCAAACTGAACCCTGTTGAATGCTTCATCCCATCTGCAGAATAATCTTAGGGAGAGATTTGGAGCTGGAGCTCACCAAAATGAGAAGAAAGGTAGTAACTGTTCCATGCAACAGCATCTTTACAAGGCAGTTTGGTTCCACAGGAAGCTCAGCAAGGGGAATCTTTGGGGGAGCAATGTATGTCCCACTCTTCCTAAACTGCTGTACTTATTTCTAGATGATGTTGGACCTGCTGCTTGGAGAAACATGGTGTTGTAGTAACTTGGGCAGGGGTTTGCTTTCATAAACTGGCTGCTGGGCTCTGCAGTCTGCTTTCTGCATGGACAGAACCTGCCTGTTGAGCCCTTCATGTGTGTAAGATTTCATAGAGCTAGATGCACTGTCTTGTAACCTGCATTTTCAGTCCACTGAGCTGAGGCTATTGTAAACAAACCTCATGCAAAATAGGAAGAACATGAGGATGGGAGGTTGTTTCTTTCCTACCACAATGGCTGAGTAGCCCCAGGCTGAGCGGGGAGCCACAAAGCACGTGCCCCACTGACCTGGACTTTTTTCTGACCAACAGCTCTGTTCTGGGGCCCCTGCTTATTTCTCAGACTTATCCAAGGAAAAAATACAAACTAAAAATCCACCAAATATACTCAGGGGAAAGTGAGCAAGTACTCACTTAGCCTAAAGTGCCCAAACTCACATTATAGAGCTTTGCTTCCATGAGAGAACACAGTCACCTCTGGAGTGAGACACTGAGGAGGAAGAAGAGATAAATGGTTATTTTTATTGTTGGCTTGTTTATTCCTTTTGGTGTAAATTCCCCTGCTCCTCTATTAGTGGTCTGGACAACCTCATAACTCAAGACACGCTGAAGGCTGGATTTAGGCTGAGGAACGTAAGGTCTCTGCAGGGTGATTTTTAAGTTGAGTTGTGGGAGCAGTTTCCCCAAAGTTCTCATTTGGGAGATGGAAGATATTTACTAGAGAAGTAAAATAAAACTTTGGACACCTGAAACAATATAGCATATATTTAAACAAAGGTTTCAAACAGCCTGGGGTTCCACTGTGGGAGGCAAGGCTCTGCAATCAATCAATACATTTGAAGTTCCCAAGTTAAGCACTAAACACTCTTGTGCAGGGTACCATCATCATGATGGACAAGTGCCAGACCCAGGTGAGTCAAACCTCTTATTCTTCCCCAGGACAAAGATCACCTTCATGTGAAAGGAACATGAAGGGAGGGAAGGGGAAGAAGGGAACCATATAGCCATGCCCTGAACAGTTCTAATGCAAGGGCCAATGCTTCTGAGCTTCCCTGAACCTCCTCCATGCTTGCTAGACCCCAGAGAGAATAGCAGGGGCATTGAGTTTAAAATGACTGACTACAACAAAAGGTGTTGGCTTTACTTCTGCAATCAGATGTTCCCTTGACCCTCTTGATTTCTTTTGTGTTACATGACTCAACTAATATCTGTTGAGTCTGCTTTGTTCTTTTTCAGTCTGTTGCTATCAGTACTGATGCTGGGCTTCAGATAAGGTCCATGAGTGTTTTTTTTGTGAAGAGGATTTGCTTTATACATTGAAGTTTCAAAAGGCAGGTTTAAGGAAAGCAGCTACCTGATAGGATCAGGACTCAGCTTCTATTAGTAAGCACAAACCTGTACTCTTAATTTATGTGCATATATTGTGCAGTTGTATAGAACTACTCCCATGTTGTCCTGGCAGTTAATTAAACCCCAGGAATTTCAGTGTCATCACTTCTGCATCTTATTAGCATGGCCGTGGTTTCACTGTGCCATCAGCAACAGTTGCCTGAATCCTGCATTCACAAGGACACTGGCTCCAGTCCTGGGAGGGCTGAATAAATTCAAACACTGTTGCCTGGTGAGCACTAAAGGTGCCCATAGCTCTCTGGGAAAAGTTCTCATTACTTTCCTGCTGACTGCTTCATAGAGTTCTGGTGTTTGAGGTCACGTACATGGTACAACAGTTTGTGCTCTCTATCACCTAAGGGAATGACTTTACCTTTGTCATTTTCCATTCTCTCGCTGCAGCTTGTCCCAGTGATCATGTGGCCACCTTTCATGATTAGGCAGCACAAGGAGTACAATCAAAGCTGGCAATACCTCCTGAGGGACACAGCTATACCTCCTTTGGACACAGCGGCTCTGTCTGCATTGACACAACCATTCCTCCATAACCCTGCTAACTTCCCCATCCTCCTGCCACTCAGCTAACACTTCTTTTGGGAGCCATGCAGGATAAGTGCATTTTCTAAGTGATGCCTGACTTTTATTGGAGTTGTTCTGTGGTTCAGAAACGAAGGCCTGACTTCCAACTTCTTTTAGACTGCATGCAACAGGCTCCTTGACCAAAGCTGCATCAAGAATAAGAAAAGGTCTAATTTGCCCATCTATAAAAAGGATTAGAGTTGGTGGGGTTTTTTGTTCAAATCTGTCCTAAGTCTTACTGTTTTCTTCCCATGAAGTTTTGATTTTTTCTCACGGCTTGTTTTGTGCTGCTTTTGATGCCATTTTTAGTAAATTTTCGTTCATACTATTGATCTGCTTGTACAGATCCTTTCAAAAGTGTGGATTAGTTTTAGCTTTCTTGTTTGCATTCATCGATCCAGATCTGCCGTTGCTGAAATGGATGGAGACCAGTTTCAGACAGAGTGGGATCGGGTGGTCTCCCTCACACCAAAAAAATCCATATTTCTTTTCCACTCTCCACTTATCCTTCCATGATTTTTTCTTTCTCTGAATAATTAACAAATTTTTTTATTTTTTTATTTTATTTTTTTTTTACTTTTCTTACTGTTTAGGGGCCATTTCATACAGACATTTATGTCTATAAGGAGCCTGAACTCATGTGAGGAGAAGATTTCCCATATATTCTTTCTGAACTTATTTTTCTCTTGCACTCTTCCACACTGAAGCAGCTACTCACGCATTTTATTGACAGCTCCTTGATGTTCATTCCTCTGTGCTGTTTTCTTGGGGAGCCTAAGCAAGCACTGTTCTTTGTTCCATCATACAAATGACGTCACATGCAGACAGATGCCAGGATCTTCAGTGATGATCAGCCGCTGAAGACCAAAGCACAAGATGGCATCACTTCAGCTGTTGGATGCCTCTGGTTAGCAAGCGCCTTCACGTCTGAAGGAATTAGCCTGTAGAGGGAGGCATGAGCAGTTTGACAACCTGACTCTTGATCTTTGCGTTATTATTACTGGTAGTGAAATTATGGTAGGATCTGGGAGCCTGAACCAAGGATCAGGAATGTGCTTTTGAAGGGAAACTCCCAGCCATCCTGCTGTAGCGGCTAAACTGGAAGGTGTGAAGGGTGGCCAGTCCCTGGGAATGGGCAAGAGGCACCCTAGGAAAAGATCCTCTAAAACATGTGTGGTGTGATGGTAGTCTGCAGCTCCAGCTGTGTTGCTCCATGAATCTACTTGCAATGTACCTCCCTGCTTGCAAGCACTGGCAATGCCAGACACTGCACCTGCTCGTAGATGCATGCCTCTCATCATCAGGAATATTGGCCAGCTAGCTCTTTCTTCCTGAAGTTATTGAAAGGCCATGGTTGTTGTGGAGCAGAAGCAAAGTGCAGCCACTGCTTTAGGTGTTTTCATTTAAGTTCTCAGTCACAAAGAGGTGGTTGTTGGTGATGGTTGTGTTTTCATTTAATTCTAACTGCTTCTAAGAAGTTGAAGGGATAAGGAACTCTAAATTAAGTTACTGAAAATTAGTGTTGTAACAAAGAGGAAATTGTCTGAAAAATTTCCCATTTATTATTGCATTTACTTTTTGTTTAGGATATGTTATTTGCTAGGACAAACCACGCTGTCAGTAGATTCAAGCAAGAAGGTTAACACGCATAACCTTACACAAAGCATCAGGAAGCTAGTCACAAGGGAAGTGTAAATGCTTAGCTTTCTTGAGTAAAAAAGCAGTTTACCCAGAGTAATGGTAAGATTACAAAGGATTACAAATGGATTTACAGATTAGAAAAAGATGGGGTCCCTGTTTGCCAGAGTCTGTGCTGGGAGACTGGAAGAGCTGAGAGGAGGGCACCCGGGAGGAGGGCAATGGGGCAGTCTGCTGCTTCTGCATGGAGTCATGGCTTAGAGAAAGTGTACAAAAACTTGCAAAAAGAACCACCTGTGTTTGGTGGACCTGGAGTACTGCTTTCTCTCCTGTAAGATATGTAATTCTCCGGTAAGGAAGTCAATAGTGCTTTCATGTGAAAAGGTTGTTTCTGAGAAAATTTACCTCTCTGATGACAGCTTCAGAAACTAAAGGGACTTGTAGTTAGGAAGCTGATTTGAACTTGGCTCCTTATGGTTGATAAGCAAGGGACATGCCACCTAGCGAAGAGCAGGAGAGTGTCCTGGTTTCAGTAACCTGCAGGAAACTGGACTCACATCCTGACAAGAAGGGGTTTGAAGAGAGCGTGACTGCACTAGAGCTTGTGCCTAGCTAGGAGAGGAACACTACAGCTTTTTTGACAAAAGTAGCAGAGCTTCTGGAGGTACTCCTGGAAGCAGTACTGTGCTGGGACCTTTCCTCTGGGAGGAAATACAGCTAGCCTTCTTTGCAGGCTGAGGTGGTGAAATGTGGCCCAGGAACAGCACTTCATTGGAGGCTTTGGTGCTCGCTGAAGACCTCGTCATTGCATAGGACATCTCACATTCTCCTCTAAAGCTCCCCAGGCTATAATGCATGTGGAGGCTACCCAGGCTGTTGGTTATCTTGATTTAGGCAGTTCTGTCATTACCCTCCTCCTACATAAGTAGTGTTTTAACTCTTCTCCACATCTCTTAGTAGCATGAAGAAAACTCAAACCTGAAAATAGCTTTTGAAACGAATAATGTTAGACCTGAAAATATGACTGTACTTTATTGATAATGTTGTTTCAATAATAAAAATATTTAATACAAAGTCTGATATCCTGCGTGAGCTTCACATAAATATTTCCATTATATCACTGATATGGATCAGAAAAATTTCAGTATGCACATCCTGCAAATGCAAGTGTAATTGATACAAGGTATGTATCTTAATGTACATCTTGAGTAAACATAAGAAAACCATGCCCTAATGGAAAACAGACCTTGTCTTACAATGTGCAATCACACTTTTACATCTAAAGTGGACTTTGGGTTCAGAAAACAAATCTTAAATCAGTCCTATTCAGAGGAAAAAAAATCACAGTTCACATACTTGTAAAAAACTTTTGTTCTAGGAAAGCCTTTTGTGGAAAAGCTTGTGAAACTCCATCCAGCTACACTAGTGGAGGGGTGGGAAAGAAGGGATTGAGGTATCAGTTCAAACAATCTGAGGAAAAGTTGAATAAACATTAAAGACAACAGAATAGAAACCAGACGCCAAATATTAATTCATGGGGGTCTTCAGAGGGGACTTGGAGATTTATTTTAGTTGTTGTTGAAAGAAAAAGATTAATTTTTGGATGAAAAATCTATGCAAATTCAGCACTGGTCAACACTAAAAAAAAAAAACAAACCAAAAAACAAAACAAAACATTTCCTCCTCAGAGCAGAAAAAAGGCAAAGCAAAAAACCTGTAATATCAACTCTTTAATCCCCTGAGGTGGCCTTTAACCTGGGTTTGAAAAGAGCAGGAAAAGAAAAAAAGCTACATGAGAATAACAAAAAATGTAGTGTCTGAATCAAAGGACAGGAATCTGGTGCAAAAATGGGAAATCTTAGGGAAACGATGCAATATGGAAACCAGAGAACGGTGGGGCTGAATGAGTGTCCAAGATGATATTTCGTGTACAAGTAGTAAACAGGAAGAACTCCTCCGCCCAGTTTGCTGGCTCCATGAACACTGCATGGGCACCATGGGGTTGTGATGGAGTAAATGCAAAGGCTACAGTAATGAGTATACACATAGAATCATAGAATGATAGAAGAGTTAGGGTTGGAAAGGACCTTAAGATCATCTAGTTCCAACACCCCTGCCACAAGCAGGGACACCTCACACTAAACCATGCCACACAAGGCTTCATCCAACCTGGCCTTGAACACTGCCAGGGATGGAGCGCTCACAACTTCCTTGGGCAACGCATTCCAGCATCTCACCACCCTAACAGGGAAGAACTTCCTCTTATATCCAATCTAAACTTCCCCTGTTTAAGTTTTAACCTGATACCCCTCATCCTATCACTTCAGTCCCTAATGAAGAGTCCTTCCCCAGCATCCCTATAGGCCCCCTTCAGATACTGGAAGGCTGCTATGAGGTCTCCATGCAGCCTTCTCTTCCCCAGGCTGAACAGCCCCAACTCTCTCAGCCTATCTTCATGTGGGAGTTGCTCCAGTCCCCTGATCATCCTCGTGGCCTCCTCTGGACTTGTTCCAACAGTTCCATGTCCTTTTTATGTTGAGGACACCAGAACTGCACACAAAACTCCAAGTGAGGTCTCATGAGAGCAGAGTAGAGGGGCAGGATCACCTCCTTTGGCCTGCTGGTCACGCTCCTTTTGATGCAGCCCAGGGTACGTTTGCTTTCTGGGCTGCAAGCGCACACTGCAGTCGGCTCATGTTCATTTTCTCATTGACCACCACCCCCAAGTCCTTCTCTGCAGGGCTGCTCTGAATCTCTTCTCTGCCCAACCTGTAGCTGTGCCTGGCATTGCTCCAACCCAGGGGTAGGACCTTGCATGTATATATATATTTATATATACATGTATTGATACATTAACTGCTGTTCGGTAGGAACTGTCGATCAGAAATGCACAGTAAGGATTGCTCCTGCTCGATGATAAGACTCAAGACAGTTAAGGCTTTTATCACAGAAATGGCAGGGCTGAACTCCAGTGATTTTAACTATTCAGGTACCTCCCAGTGAAGTGTGGCAGGATGGGACACTCTTTGGTGTTAGCCAGCAGGTATATGGTGGGTAGAGAACACCCTTCTGGATGTTGTACCACTGCTGGGAGGGAACCCATGGAGAAAGCAGGGCAGACGGGACAGTAAGTGAAGGCAAACACAGCATGATTGAGTCCTTTGGAGAGCGGGGACATAAGGGGCTGATGGGCTCTAAAAAAATAACCCGAGCTGCCTAATATTAACCAGCATCCTGTGGGAAAGTTAGCAGCTGCTGAAAGAGGCTCTATAAAGCAAAATGACAAGTCATCCTGCTACGGACGAAAGATAAGACACAGCATGGGTGCATCAGGAACTCTTCAGTGACCCGCGAACTAAGAGAGGAACAACAACAGAAATAAACGTTAGAAATAAACATTCACATGGGTGAGGGTAAGCGCCCAGGGAACGGCAGAAGGTCTGTCCCTCTCCTAGGCTGGAGGCTCACGCTGCCTGGCTTTGGGCGAGCGGAGCAGGATGACAACGAGGGGTGGCTTTTACCCCGTGTTCCTGAGGCGGTGCCCACCGCCGGGTACCTAAGGGGGCAGTTCTGGGCAGAAAGGCGTGCAGCACGTCAAACAGCCTGCAATGGGCTTGGATCGAGTCAATCGATGAGCACCAGCCGAGGCGGGCCGGGCCGCCTCGCCTCACCCAGCACCCCAGCCTCCAGGCGGACCCACCCCCCGCCCCGCCGCTCTCTCTAGGATCTGCGATGAGTTTGCCCGCCGAAGTCGGCCTCAGCGCCTGCGCGGAGGGAGGCGGCCGAGCCGTGTATCCCCATGGAGAGCGCAGAGGCCGAGCCAAGCGATAGCCGCTCGGAGGAGGACGGCGCCTCACCCTGCAGCGGCCTCCTGCCTCCGGAGCAGTCCGCAGCCACGGTGAGGGTGCGGAGGGTGGCGGCGGCGGCGGGGCGGTGTGCCTCCCGCGGGCTGCCGGCCTCGGTACGGCCTACTCCGATGGGGCTGATCACCGGGCTTTCCTGAGTATGCTGCCCAGCCGCCGCGCCGCTGGCCCTGGGCGGGCGGTGAGGGCTGCGGGGTTCGTCCGGCGGGGGGAGGCCGGGGCCGGACGGCAGCCCAGCTCTGCCCGCCCCGGCGGGAAGGGGCTACAGGTGGGGATGGGCCCTCCCGCTGCCTGCCTAGGGCCGAGCCCCTGCCTGGGGGAGGTAGGGGCAGAACTGTGCAGCCCAACCCTCTGAGCTGGGGTCTTCTCCTTCCAGCCCCATTGTGGACGGGGTCAGAGAGCTTTGTGCGCGATCGGTCCTCATCTCTGGTGCGAGTTCTCTGTTGCTATTTATTACTATTAAGTATCTTCTCAATTTACCTTTCTCCTCCCCCTTAAATTTCATAAATAAGCCCACCTCCGTTTTAATTCAGCATTCCTTTTCTAGGGTGGGTGTGTGGTTCTGACTGGTTTCTGCTCACCAATGTGTAAAAGATAACGATCCTCCTCTGAGAGATTAAATAGAAAACATCTCAGTCCGGATGTATTCTGTTTCCTGTGAAAGGGGAGAGGTGTGTCCCAGGTGCCCTGAGGAGGAATTCACTGGTAGTTGGGAAGTGTTTGGGTAGAAAGTACTGGAGTTGACTTGTTTGTTGGTGTTTTTTGGGTGGTTGGTTGTTGGTTTTTTTTTTTTGGTTTTTTTTTT
>NDXB01020294.1:12507-42309 GCA_002631895.1 Agapornis roseicollis | reverse complement strand
GGTGTGGGGGGGGGGGTGGTTGTTGGTTTTTTTTTTTTGGTTTTTTTTTTTGGTTTTTTTTTTTTTCAGAAAAGGTTATTTTGTTACCTGTGAGAAAAAAATATTGTTCCTTCCTGTCCTCCTGGCTCCTGATGGTTTTTGTCTATTTGTAGATTTTGCTGGTTTTCTTTTTTTTTCCCAGAAGCAGGTTTTTTGTTTTCATTTGCAAATGTGATACAGAACACAGGTATAAAATGAAGCCCTGCCAAAGGCTTTATCCTATAGGGACCTGTCTTACTTAAATGAATGTGGTGTGGAAGAAGGGGAGGCAGGGTTAGTGTCCTTTGCCTTGTGTGGCTGATGTTACATGAATCTTTATTTTCATCTTCTAAAAAGATGGAAGACTGTTTGGCAAAAAAAATGGAAATCACTGTTTCAGAAGCTGAAAAACGGACTGGGAGGAATGCCATGAACATGCAAGAAACATATACTGCTTACCTCATTGAGACAAGGTGGGTGATGAGAGCTCACTCTCCAGTGTGTGGATGTGCCATTCTAAACATATTCTCCCTCCATCCACCCCTGAAAATATGCAGGTACAGCTGATGAAAGGATCTAGCTGGTTTATGACTTGTTATGCAATTATCAACCTACTCTAGGGTTCTTTTCCTGTGAAAACTTGGCATCAGATCTGCAGCAGTACTAATGCTGCTGTTGTGTAACTGTGTATGTGGAAAAATGAGTGCTTGAAAGATGTTACTTTAATATTGTGTCAACAACTGTTTGGTTGTTTCGTAGAAATGTGTTGTTTGAACTTACATATGTATGCATGAGATTGTATGTGAGAAAGGTTGTGCCTTGAGGTCTAAAATGATGGTTGGGCTGGGTTGAGATCACAAGAAAATAAAGAAATCTCATGATTTATGTGGTCAAAATTTGCTGCCCCACTAATATTTGAAGTGTTTTGCTTGATCTGATCACCACATACTCCTTGTAGATCCTCAAAAGGTTGAGGTTAATTAACTGTTTCCTTCCTTCATACTAGCTTGAGCTTTCACTGGAGAACTTACTGCATGCTATTTATCTTCTTGTGTTAACAAGATTGGTAATACAGCTATGGTAAACATGCTTAGTACAAAGACAACTTGCAACTTTTAAGTCTGGAGTAGTGAAAAGAAGCTTTAAAGTATCTTGCAAGTTGTTACTTTCCAAACAGTTACAGATAATTCCTGTTACACAGGATCGTGTTACGCAGCTGAAGCAAGAATTTCAAAATTATACTTTATTAGGAGGTTTTTCTCCCTCTTTTTTATAATAACAGTTTTCACCTTTGCGCCTTGCCTGGGGAATGATCTGCTGTACAGATAAAACCTTCTGAAACAAAGCAGTTGCGTTTTGCAAAGGCTCTGAAGAGTTCAAACTGTGATACTATCACATAAGTCTCTAGTTACTGGTAAAAGTTACTTTGCTTGTTTAATTGATGAAGGAACACACCAGTCACACTGACTGCAGACCTAGTGGGATACATTTACTATATTTTTGATAACATTTAAGGATAAAATCCAAAATAGATGGACATTATACTTTTCAGATATTTGGCTCTTTGCCAGTTGCTCAGATGTTAAAAAAAAAAATTACAGTGTATTGGTATCAAAGATCACATCTTCTTACATAAGTAATGTTATTTTTCTTTTAATGGTACTTCTGAAGGAAGAGAGTAGAAAAATGGTATCCTTGGTGTCTGACTGTGATGGGAAGTGTGTTCTGGAGGTGTCTTTATGCAGCCCCAGAATATGCTGACTGCATCTCCTTTCCTGGTCTCTCTTCCATTACTTTAGACTCACTCACCCACTCCTGCTGGTCTTTCCCAGTGGCTCTTTTGTTGTGGCAAAACTGTACTTTGCTGCCCAGATTTCTTTAATTCATTAAGATTTATTTTATTCTGTGGTCAGCAGATATCGAGACCAATTACATGTTTGTCACAGAATTGTTGAAAATGTGGGTTTGTCACATCTCTAATAAAATAGGTTCTCTCTTCCTTTTGCTGAGAAGGCAAAATTTCTTGCATATATATAGTCAGTGCTATTAAATGTGCTTCCTGCTGAGCATGTAGCTGGGCTTCACAGCAATTTGTCTGTGGGTAATAGGATACTTTGTAGCTGAAGAATAAAACTCAGTTTATAGTAATATAAAAGGAAGACCACTTAATGCTAGTTGCATTATGTTTGTGTGAGCTAGAGTTCTGCCATTACTGCTATCTAGGATTTAATTTGAGTTTGAGCTGAGGTGTTACATCTGGGTGAGTAAGAAACACAAGATGGGTGCAGTTACAACCACTGTATATTTGTTACAGAACAGGAGCTAAGTGTTAATTTTGCTGGTGCTGATGAACCTCTTTTCAAAATGCAAGTGATGGTGTGGTTTCCTTTTCCTTTTCGATATGAAAAGATTTATTACTGTTCTCAGGGTTTTGTGTGACTTCTGTTGACTTTTTTTTTTTTTTAAAGTGCTATTATACCTCAGTGTCTTCTGTTTTGTTGAGTCTACTGCTGGAGACTGCAGAGTCTCAATGAATTCCAAAGGTCATGCTTCCTGAAAGCATCCTCTTTATTCTTCCTTTACACCTTTCTGCATTAGCTAACTAGATTTTTGTGGTGAGCTGTTTCCGTTCAATTAGTCTTCAAGTCAGTTTGCTTCACAGCTTCTGTTAAACTATACAGTTATTTTAAAATAACTTAGGTTTTATATTATCCCTGCGAGAACAGAGGACACTTCTGCCTCTGTGGAAATGGCATTAAGGCAAGTACAAATTCTTATAATGAAGATGTACAGCTAAGTATTCCTTCTTGAGATGCAGGAGCTCAGCATATCACTTGCTTTCTGTAAAGGAAACTGCAACTATCCAGGATCTCACTTAAACTCAGACTAGGTTGCTTGTTGGAGATTTAGACAGCTGTGTCTTGTATCGGAGTCTTCATTAAACTACAAGAACTGAGGCAGTATAAACCCCAGACTTTGGCTCAAGGTTTTGTGCCCTTTTTTTTTTTTCATTGCAGAGCTGAAAGTTAATCAGCTCTGTGCTGATGGACTTTTAGTACCTTTAAGGTGCCTTTTTCCCTGTTCTCCTTTAAAGTAAACAATTTCTTCTGTGGTAGTAGGACACTTCCATTTAGTTAACTTTGCTTCCACCCCTGCTGACTTTCAGATCCCCTGTCTGGTCCTCCTGGTCACAACATGATGACTGCAGTGTGTTTTGTTGTTTTTTGTTTTGTTTTATTTTTTAATATGGCCTTAGGAAAAAGTAACACTTCATGCAGCCTGGTAGCTGACTGCTTAATAGCCAGATCCCTGGTTTCTAACCCTACTAGTCTTTACTTCCTTTTGAAGTGATTTGAAGGGGTGGGTCACTATAGTTCCTTGTTACCCCCCAGCATGGCTGGGGAAGTTACTCATCTTAGTTCTGCTTTTGGTGTTTGGGAAGTTTTCCAGTTGTGACATAAATGATACCTGCTTCTCTCTTAAGACCTTGGATTGCTCATCCAAAGTATAAGGAATTTTAAAGAAGAAGTTTCAGTAAGAGAAATGAACGTGGAAATCAGTAGCCAGCCAGGTCACAGGAGCAGCAGTGCTGCACCATGGGACTTGCGGAGTCTTTCCTTTGTTACGATCTGTTTGAGTTCCTTACCCAAAGTCTTCTGTTCCATACTGGGCTAGGTAAAGAGCCTAGGCATGCATTTCCAGGGGAGAGGCACAGAACAAATGCCCTCAGAGAAATACTGTCTTCTGATAAAACAGCAAAGCAGATTTTGGTCATTTAGAGTCAGGAAGGCATGTATACTCCCTCCAAAAGAGGTGTTGGGAAAAGAGGAAGAAAGTCTGAATTCAGTATGAGCTATAAACAAGGAAGAGTCAGGAGGTGAAAGAAGATGGAAGAGTTGAAAAATTAATTGACTGCTGATTTTTACTTAATTGATCTTGTGACTCATTAACATGCCCAGTAGATGTGTATTTTAATTAAATACAGCAAACTGGGTGACAGGGGAAAAAAAGTATCAGCTGATTGTGATGCATCGTCTGGCAAGGTAACTGCTTCTTCATCAGACAGCTGGCTAGGAGACTTCTGGTGTCTTACAAAGCACCTAGTAGATCTATAATGGTTGCTCTTATGTCTGTTGAGAAGCCTAAATACAGAGACCATTTCTAAGAGCTAATGGAAAAAGTTGACCAGCCCTCTAAGATGCTATTCAAGTGAACCTTGTCTGCTGTTGGGGAGTGGAAGTGTTGTACACTGTAAGGTCAAAGGCTGACAGCGAAGTTACTGCTTCTGCAGTTAAAGAGTTGATTGCTTTTATGAGGAAGTAAACAGATGTATTTCCTTCTTGTCTGATTTAATACTTTGCAGCCATTCCTCTTTTTATTGCATTCAGAATTGTTTAATGGCTCATTTCAGATAATTAGTTTTAAATGGGAAATGGGAAGAGTTAATTAGATCGACTAAAGTTTTCACATTGGCACTTTGAATTAAGGTCAATGAACATGACTTTTGGACTAATGTAATCTTCTAATCACTTATGATAACATCAGTTGTGAACGTAAAAGCTGAAGGTTTCAATTTTGTCTTTTTTTCAGGCAGGTAATTCAGTCAATGAATAACTCACATTGTTATAACTGTACTTAGAGGGAAAACATATGGTTTTCCTGCCTGAAGACTGTACAAGTATTATATTGTGTTTTTAAAACCAAAACGAATTGAGAAGTTTGACTGAATGTCAACAAGTGATTATAATCTTAATTGAAACTGCTCTGCAGTACTTGCATTTAATGGTGGAGTTCGTAATGTGGTCTAAAAAATTAGATGGTAATGAAGGTATTAAATGTAATGAGTACCTTTGTGGATTTCTACTTCCTTTCTGGAACGGGGTTCCTGGGGAGAAATACTGTTGTAATTGGTGATATTTTATGGTCTCATATGTAACCAGGTGGAGACATTTTTGTTGTGATTAAAAAAAATGATTTCTATCATCTTGCTTGCCTGTCCCAAATCCGTGCATGCAGTTCCAGACTCTTATTACCTCATATAAAAGGCAGTGGTGTGAACTCAAGCTCATAATTGAGGGCTGTACAGTACTTTCCCACAACAGCTTTGCAAAGATCTTTGCTGCTCCCTTCCTTTACCCAACACATTGTAGTGCTGCAAGAGCAGAATATGACTGCTTTTACTGTATCAAAACCTGGGTGTAAGGAGGAATCTTAACTAGTATTAAAAATTTCAAATGTGGGCTACATTTAATTCAAGTGGGTTAATTCATAAAATGTAGCTGCTTTGTTGGGGGCTACACAGCTGCTCTCCTGAAATGTTGTCTTGCCGCTTCAGTTACTGAAAGTCACTAAACTGAAGTTTCACAGCCCCTGGAAAAAAAGACTGGGGCAGGTGCTGCTGGTGGCAGAGGTAGCAGGGATGTCTACCCTGTAGAGTGTGGTGGCAGGCTCTTGCTGAGGTGCAGCTGTTAGGGTTGCAACTTTTTGCAGTGGCGAAGAACATCCAGATGTTTCTTCGGACAAGCGTCTGTCTGCCTGTTTTGCTGTCGCATTTGCTTCATTTACCTGTTGTTTTGGGTGAAAAGCAGTTAAGAGTCAAGAACTGTGTTATACAAAGAGAAAAGCAGCAACTACAACCAGAAAAGGCAGCATTCACACTTTTGAGTGCAAGTAAATGCATGTTAGAATAAAGGAAGTAAGTATGATCTGGGAAAAGAAATAACGTCAGGCTGCTTAACAGATTATGTTTAGGAGGTTGTATTAGATGCTGTCTATTTAAAAAAAAGAGCAAACTATACAGGCAGGTTTGACCTTCAAGGTTCTCTAGTAGTAATTGAGCCTTTTTCTTCAGGGTATAATGTAGGACTTGTATGCCCCTCACGAGGGTTGTAAAAGCTTGATTAACTTAGGCTTGGGGAAGCCTAGCCTGTTGTCCGCAGATCGACTTTTGTCAGAAAGAAATGACAGTAGGCTTTAGAGCTAGTAAACTCCCATAGTTTCTTCAGCGTGGACAGAGAAAGTGCAGTGAGTGGCACAATTTGCTTCTGGCAGTCTACTTCCTTCATCCTTGAGTTCTTGAGGCTCCTTGTGGATGTAGAACTTGAAGTGACAGGGTACCTGCATCTTCGTTGTGTGGTGGTAGTAGTGGTTTCTTCTGACATAGGACAAAGCTTCTCTATAAAGCTGTGGTCCTTCCCTGCTGAAGTGCTACACTTCTAGATGACCTTTAAAAAATTTCGGTTACTATTTAATTTTCTGCTTGATATTTGTGTGCATGTGTGGGCTGAGATGTTTACTACTCTGATTATTGTGGTTTCATTTTTTTGCTTGTTGTGTGGATTTGAGTTTTTTCTTTTTGTTAATAACTAATGTGGTGGTGTTAATTCTGAGAAATACAAAGCTGATACAGCAGGTGTGTTGAGAAATGGTTTTACACACTTAAGATTCCACATGGTCTTCACTGCTTCTAGTTTATAATTAACTCTTCAAAACAGTCATAAAGCATTAAGAGAGTAATTTACACTGGAAGGTTCTCGTGTGATCTCATACAGTGACAGCTTACTGATGGTGTGTTGACCTGAACCCTTATAAATGATAAATGGACTCCTACACTATTAAAATATGTGAGGATCCTATTGGTGTATTTGCCTTCCTTCAATACTTGTTGAATTGGAATGTGAAATATAAGTGGTTTCTCTTCTAACCTGTAACCAGTACTACGGAAGTAGAGTATATGTAGTTCCACAACCAGACTTGAATCTGTGAAGTCACTTTTAAATTCTAAAGGCATTCTTTCTGTTTTAATTTCTTTTTCTCCTGTTACTTTGTATCAGAGCACTTAATTATTTTCTCACACTTATTGTGTTAAAACTATTGAAAATTAAATGATAATGGGACTCTCTTGACTGCAGGAATTGAGAGTTCTAAGAAAAATACACATTAACTTTTACATAAAGCTGACTTGACAAAAATGGGTGTGTAGAGGAATGGCATGCCAGAGCAGGATGAGTTATGGCAGATCAACTACAGAAGATAAGCTGCCTAACTATACTTCTAATGCTTATTACCGTAACTGTATTTGAGTGCTATAGAGAGGCCACTTAAAAATGCATACTACCAAAAATTGGGATAGTTCTTTTCTATTATCTTGTGAAGTTATATGTCTGTAGAAGTGCACTTCAGTATAGAGTAGGAATGTCTGGACTGGAAACTTTCATGAAAGAGAAATTTCTTTTTGTTCTTCTCTGGGCTGACCTCATTGATGTTGTAGGTTATTCAGAAAGTGATAAACATAAGATTGGACTTCCACTGCATTGGGAATCGATTGGGTTAGAAGCAGAAGACAACACTTCAGTATGCACTGTGTTGAAATGAAGCAGCCAGACTTTTCTAAGTACTCTGTATTCAGGAGGTGGAAAAGCTTTATATTTGAAGTTGTTCATGGCAATGTTAGCCCATAGAACAAGTTAAGTGGAGATGAAAAATAATTGCAGCCAGTGGTACTTTTCCTTAGGGGCTCATATTGACAAGAAAAATAAGAATAATATTTAAAAAATAAACTGACCTATTCTTCTTGCAGTTTGCCTTTGGTGGTAACTTCTTAAGCCTCTGTAACTCTACTGTATGTCTGAAATGTGTTAGGCTGACATAAAGTGTCAGTAGTATGTGCAGGCCAAGCCTGCCTCTAGTTACGAGGTGATACAGTCAGTCTTAAAACTTCAGTTGAATTTTAAAAAAAGATGAATAATGAAACTCTCCTATTACAGAAAAATAAAAATTGGAATGAAGAGCTAGTTAAACACAACTCCTGTGCCAGTCCCAGGGTGGCATTTGCCATTGCCAGGAAATGGGTATGCATAGGAGTGACCGAGACATTTAATAGCAATAGACCAAATGCATCCTGCAGTTTTTTTGTTTGTTTTTGTTTTACTTTCTTACTGCCTTTCTTGTATGATAGAACATCCATTATATTACAGAACTCCTTGTGCCAGATCTTGGGATCTGGATCTGTAATCTTCCTGCTTTTAGAGTAAGGGTGGCTGCTGTCTGATTCGCTCTATGCAATGTGTCTGCCTAGCTCTAGGTGAGTCTCTGGTGTCTTCTTGCTGGTGCAGCACCATTTCTACCTGCAGTATGGATGGGTCTCCAGGCAGTCCTGACCTGTGTTTTTTCTTGTATCTCTCTTCATGTTTGCTTGTGCAGTATGTTTTCAGTCAGGGTCTACGTAATCCTGTGTTGTATTGATGGTGGCTATGTTGCTTAAGGGTTGATAATAACCCATGCAGAAGTAGTTCTCTTGAAATCCATGGTGTAAAGTAATGCAACTGGTTGACAGTTGCTGAAGCTGAAGATTAAAAGGTTCCCTAATTTTGAAATACTTTTATGTATTTCAAATACATAAATGGGCAGGCTTGGAAGGGCAGTTTGTTTGCCAAACCCTTCAGCTTTCAATTAAACAACTGATTTTCTATGGCAGAGTAGCTTAATTCTCTATGTATTAGGTTTATCTCCAACTCAGCAATAGTATAGTCACTAGATACCTGCTTTTAGCTGAAGTGTTCTTGAAATGTTTAAATTGTGCAGTATTCGTGTAGGGAGGAATGCTGCACAGCCTGTCGTCCCAGCACTAAGGTGAGCTTACCTGCTTCAAAACTCTGTGATTGCAGTTGCAACTGTGTTGAACTGAAATACTCTAATAGGGAAGAATTCTGTGGGATTATGGCAGTGTGAATTAATGCCTGTCAGCAGTATGCTCACCTTTTTTTTCTTTTTTATTCATAAGTCAGTCTCAAGCAGTTTTAAACTGCATCAGTTTGTGTTGAGTGCTTATGAATGCATCCTTTTTCTTCTTTCTTGTGATTCCTTTTTTCTACAAATCCAGCCATCTGGAATAAATGTCCTTTCTGCAAGGCAAAGATGGATGTGCAGAAAATGTTCTGCCCTGCCTTATTTAAAAAAATTCCTTTTGCATAATTCTGTATTACATTACTTCAACCTCAAGAGGTAGCTGTGCTTAAGAAAGGGTATAACAAGGCTGTTCCTCTCTCATGGGAGTTCAGAAATGGATGACAAAGCCTTCTTGTATGTTAAGCATATCAAATAATTGGGACCATGCTGGAGTGGGAGTGGGATTATTTGTTTTTCAGTAAGGTCATTAAAAATCTAAACTTGTAGGTTAAGAATAGTGTAAAAAAAAACAACAAACAGTACTTTTTTTGCTATTTAGATGATTTTAAAGCTTTAGTCCAAAAGGTTCTCATGAATCCAGGAACTGTATAGCCTGAATTCTGCTGGAAGAAATAATGTAGTACCTTATTCTACTGAGTGCCATCGTACTAAATACTTGTAGTTTATAACTTACTGTTCTCAATTCTGGGCTCCCAGTACAATATGTAGACATACTGAAGCAAATCCAGCAAAGGGCCATGAAGATGATTATGGGCTTGGAGCATATGACATACAGTGAGAGGCTTAGAGAGATGGGGTTGTTCAACCTCTGGAAAAGATAGTTTACAGGATATTAGCAATGTGTATCAGTACCTGGTGGTATAGGCACAAAGAGGCAACGGCCATAAATTTAAATTTCGGAAATTCCACTTAAATGTAAGAAAACTTTTTTACTGCAAGGGTGACCAAACATGGGAGTGGGTTGTCCAGTGTGGTGGTAGAGTCTGTGTCCTTGGAGAAACTCAAAACCCAACTGCATGTGGCTCTGAGCCACCTGGTTTGAATAAGGGAGTTGGTCTACAGACATGCAGAGTTCCCTTACAACCTCAAGTAACCTGTGTTAATCTCATAACATAGTTAATACTGTTTCATGAAGGTTTATGCCACTGCTTTGTACACTAATTAGTTGCTTAATATTAATATAAGAACTAAGGTAGACATAGACATCACTGGTTTCTGTTGAATCCTTGGTTGAATTGTATCTGTGTTTATTCTGACATATGCTGATTGCCAAGAAGTGTTACTGACCTGATGCTTATTTTATGATAATGCAAGGTATTTCTGTTGCTCTAAATGTCTTATATGAATAATGATCTTTTCCCAAGCATTTTTATTACTTTTCAATCCTATAATATTCCATGATTTCTCCTTTTATAGTACCATAAGTTTCTTTAATACCTTGGTAGGTGATGTTGGCTTTAAGTTTTCAACAGGTTTTTTAGATGCATCAATTTTATACCTGCTTACTCTCTCTTCAGCTAGTTTGTTAGACTGCTACTTAGTCCTTAAATATAAAATGGTAGCACATTGAACAAAAACAAAAAAAAAAGTTTGGATGTGCTTTGAAATCTGCTGTTTTTCTAAAAATACCCTTTAAAATTTCTTAATATTTTTAAGTTACATTTCTAACTATTCTAGCTACTGCAGGCAGGACAGCTTTTCTCCTCTGAAGTAAAGACTTTCTTATTAAGTAGTAAATTCCTTCTTCTAATACTCTGCATCCTTCAGCTGCTCATGAAATTGTGCTGGCATGGAGCCTAGCACAGTTTCAAGAGAAATATGTTTAATTCTATAGTGATGTGAACTAAGTCACTTGTGTGACTGTTTACTTGACTGTGGCATACCTGTTTGTCCGGGTGTGATGAAAATGTGTTTCTAAAAAGTTTGAGTGCTATCAGGCAGAAGTTAGAAATATTTTTAAAAGAAGTTTACAGACATGAAATTCATTAAGGCTACTCAGATTATGGGCAAGCTGTGCAGTAATCTTTACTGGGTAACTATTTTTAGGGCCTTTGCTATAACTGTACTGATGGGAAGAGGGAAAAGGCAATAGCTTACAAACACTCAAATTTGCTATTTTATCTTTCAGAGCTGTTGAGTCCCAGAGCGAAGGACAGTGTGCTCCAGTGGACTCCCTGTGGCGACGTTACAGTGAATTTGAGTTGTTGAGGAACTATTTGTCAGTTACCTATCCACATATTGTTGTTCCACCTTTGCCAGAAAAAAGGGTAAGGAGTGTGTGCCTGCAACTTGTTTTGTGTTATTTGTTATTTACTTACTGTTAACACTCTTCTGTTTAAATAGGCTGACTTTGTTTGGCATAAGCTATCAGCAGATAATATGGATCCAGATTTTGTGGAAAGAAGAAGAATCGGTTTGGAAAACTTCTTGTTACGTGTGGCTTCACATCCTGTTCTTTGTCAGGAGAAAATCTTTTATTCATTTTTAACACAGGTATAGTAAAGTGATGTGCTTTCTAATTACACTCTTTAGTGATATTTAAGATAATGTCCTTTTGCTCTTCTTCCCTCCTATTTACCTATAGCTTGTTATTTGTCTACAAGGATAGACAGTGTGAACAAAGTTGAGGTAAGAAAGACTTACCTATCTGAAAGGCTTCTTAACAGCCCACTGCAGTTGTACAGTCAGTCTTCTTATGTACCTTATGACTTTTTTCCAGTCTAGTTCTAAGGCTCCTAAGACAGAATTTCACTTCTTTGGAGTGGCATATTGGGAGCTAAATGTCTCTTGGCTGAAAAAGCTTCCCTAGGAGTAAAGCTGAAATGGTTAGCATTCTATACTGCTGGCTGCAGAGAGAGTATTGGCTTCCAATTCTCTTTTTGGATATCCATAGTTTCTTCAGCTTGGAGGTTTGAACTGTGATCTGTTCATATGTGTTGTGGTCCAAAACCAGTACAGTATGTTATCACAAAAGTTGTGATCCAATTATCAGCTAGAGCGTTGCATTTTGTAGTTTTCAACTTTAGGAGGAGTTGTATATTTCTCTTCTGTGCTTTGATGAGAGATTCCCAAACAGCAGACTGAGCAGATACATTTACCACAGCACAGTATAGTATATAGATGGACCAGTGTATGGGAACTGAAAGCAATGGACAACCAACCACTACACTTGAGCAAGGTGACTGAATGTGCAATGTAAACAGTTGTCAGCTCTGCATTCTTTTTATACTCTCTGCTTCAAGCTGCAAAGGTCATTGAAGCTGCTCATAATGTAATAGGCAATAGATAGCTACCTTTCTTTCTAAAGAGCTGAGCTACTTCTTTAGTCAAAGCTGGGTGGTTTCTGCCCCTGGTTGGTAGAATGAGGTAATTGAGTAGTGAAGAGGAGAGAGTTTCTTGGGGGGGTTAGTATGTAAGCATAGCAGAATAACATGTTATTCTTAACCCAGATTCTTCAGAAGACATGGGGAGTGTAGCTGAAACAGCTTACTGGAGAAGATCTTCTGATATAGGGACTTTGAAAAGCTGTGGCACTTTTAAATCTCACTAACTTAACATTCTTCTCGTGTATTTTATAGGAAGGTGGATGGAAAGAAATGGTGAATGAGACTGGATTTCAGTTAAAGGTAATTAATTGTCTCATGACTGCTATGATACAGAAATAGTCCAGCAAATCTGTTTTAGGTTATTTTTGAAGGCTGTTTGCTGTTACAATGAATTAAAGACATTGTTTTATGTATATTTGTAACTACAAAAAACAGTGGTGTTAGCATGTTCTTAGCATTCTCTTGAAGGCTTGTTAACATGTGCCTGTGATGTTCAACCTTGTAATTCTGCTAGTAATGTAGAATTATGATCCTCAAAAGCCTTAAAACTAATGAACTTGAGCCCATACCCATCTTTTTGTATATCAGTTCAGTTTAGCATAGGTGTCAGATTTAACCTGATCAGAGTTGCAAGGTGTCAAAAAAAAAAAGTAAGGGTAAGCAAAGGGGTCTGAATTTTAGGACTTCTCTACAAGAGTAAGTTGCTGAAAGGGACTAGGACAGATGGATTTGGTGCCCCTTAACTGTTTAACAGAATGTTTCTTGAAGTAGTACTATCGCCATTGACATCAGTGAGTTCATGGCTAGGTAAAGTGGTGGGTGGAAAGCTTGCAGGAATAAATGATCAAAAGTTGTGTGTCTGTGCAGGATAAGAACCTGTGAGAAGCTGATAGATGGCTTGCTGTGTCTGGAAAAGTTACCGTATGGGGACAAATACTGAGCTTTTGTTTCATTGTAATGTGATCAACTCTCATGAAATCATAACTGAACACTAGGTGGATTATTAAGAATTATTCTGAATAGTGAGAGCTAAAGAAAATCATTGGTGCTCTTATCTTCAGTGTCCAAAGGGCTTTGATACTGACACTTAATGTTAATAACTAAAGTTGACAGTAATTCTCTTCTGTCATGGCAAGGCTTGCATATTAATAATACTGATAATGGAAAAAATTTCAAGCTCTCAAGTTGTGTTTTCCTAGTCAACACATCTTTATTTCAGCTTGTGCTCATAGGAGTTCAGAAAGTTTTTACTGGCAGCATGTTCAGGAGTGCACACACTGGTGTGTGTATGAAGGAAAACTCATAACAGAATGCTGAGAATATTTCTGTACATGAAAGTGTGTTGCAGATTGAGAGATGAGCAAGTGCTGTTTTCTTTCTAGATTTGATTGCATGTATAGTTTCCACTTTGCAGTTCCTGTTTCCTTAGAAAAGGAAGATACCTTTTTGCAAAAACCTGGGAAAAAGTATTATTATTCCTTAATTCAACATCTGAAGTATAAACCCCTCAAGATTAGATGTTATTTAGCACTGCACTGAAAGACAAACCTCTCTTTACTCTATGTCATAGACTAGAATCAGATCACTGGCTTACATGCAGCTGCTGTCTCTGCTGCTGGTGCATTAAAGCAGGATGTGCCTTTTGTCCCAAAGGGTTTGAACCAGGCTGCTAAACTTTAAATTAGGCATTAATGCAATGTGACATGTTATAGTTGAATATTGATGTTGGAGACTTTGTTTACACTGCCAACTGTGTCAGTAAATCATGCCTTTCCTCCTTCCCACCCCCAGCAATTAATTTTATTCTTTAAGGGATTTGTCACTTGGGATTTCAACCCTTCCTTTAGGAAGGAGAAAGTTCCCCTCTCTCTAGTTTTCTTATATGATTATGGGATCATAGTAGGAATTAACTGTCTGAAAACTCCTTGACAGTTCCTCATTTGATGGGGAGTTCATGTCTGAAATGCTTGTGTGCTTTAGTCTTAAATTAAGTTTAAGACTGGACAGGCATTTTTCTAAAAGCATAACTCTGTGCAGGTCAAATTCTCAAAAGTGGTGTGTGGGAGTTACTGTGCTGTTAACAGGAAGAAGGAAATTGCCCTGCTTATGGGGTTGAGCGTTGGCAGGACCTTGGTTTCTGCCTGACAGTGCTTGTATACTTATTGAACTCTTATTCAGAGCACTACATGTGTCTGTAACTCCATGTGTCTGTGTCCCTAGATGCAGGGTTGCCTTTTACCCTTGCTTTTAACACTTTCCGAAACTACAGTGAATAGAAGGGTTCCAAATTTACTAGGGGAAAATCAGGTCCTGGTCTCTCTGCCATTGCTGCCCTGGCAGCCTGCATTTTATCTGTCACCACCATAACATTCTTGAGAAGTTCAGGGCTTGTGCTGAGTGAGCTGAAGGGCAGGAGAGCAGGGACTGAAGGTGGCCTGTGGGTTGTGACTGGGATAAGGGAAAGGCAAAAACTTGCCTTGTAACTGTAGTGTTGGAAGTGATCAAGTGTAAACTTGTTGAGTGTGCATGCTGTTCCAGCAAACTGAAATGGCTTTGGTGCCTGCTATTTGAACATAAATACAGTATTTTGAGAAATAGTTAGTTAGAGAGAAGGACTGGTTTAACGTCAGTGTACTTAGGTGGTGGTTGTACTCAGAGAGACTGTGTGAGAGTACAAGGAGATATGTCTGAATGATAGGAAACTTGGTTTGTGTAATAGCTCGTTGGGATACAGCAGTGGAGATCCAAGCCCATGCAATCCCATGGGGCACTCTGAATAAACATAAAGGCTAGGACTTAGAGTTACTGCAGTGTTTTGTGTTTCTTCCAGTATCAGTCAGTCTTGCAGGTTTCGTTCACTTACCTTTCAGTTTATAGATTGTTTTGTATTGGTGGTTTCATAATTGGAAGGAGGACAGCTACAGTGAGCAAGATTTCCGTCAGTACCTCTCATCCTAGTTGCAAGGAAGAAGCTCCTTTTCCATCAGCTTGTATGCTCTCCTTAATGTCCTCCAGGTATGGAAGTGGTTCCAGATGAAAGCAACTTGCAGTAATATTCAAATATGGGTATCTTCTGCTCAGCCCCAATGCAGTGGGAGGTGAAACAGTCTCAAACCATGCCTGTCTCGTCTGTAGAAGTTACTGCATGGAAGCTCTAAAATACGTATTATAAGCCGTAAAGAAAGGACTTTCTTCTTTGGGAAAACACCATGTTCCCTTCACTGTCAAATTCAAAATAGCTCTTCAAGCTCCAAGTTGGCTCTAACATTGCACAAAATATTCCTGTGTCATATACCAGTACTAATGCATACTGCTGAAGTAAGTTACTGCTAGCAGTTGTGTCACAGTCTGTTAGCTAAAAGAGTACACTATTGGAAATGTATACACCTCACAAGATGTGTTTCTTTATTTTTGTTTCATTGAAAAGAGAGATGTTTTGATCAAAAGCCATTTCCTGGAGTTGGAGATTTCGTGCAGTACAGATGAACACCGAGTGAGCTCTCGGTGAAATGCCACATGGAAATGAAAAGTGATGATGTGGGACTTCTGCAGTTGAGGCTGGGGTATCTCACCTGTGTTGGTGTCTTATTAAGAGTAAATAACCACTGCATAATTTAAAGTTCAGTTAAACTGACCTGCTTAGAGAGGTTCCAGACTGCTGTTGCAGTCATTGGTAAACCAACATCTCAAAAAGTAAGGTAGCCAATTACATTTTTAATTAGGTATTTCTGTAGAGATTTATACATGTTGTCTTGTATAAAAGAACATTGCATTAAAATAGCTCTATTCTGATATACAAATTACCTATTTTCTGTAAAGCAAGTCATAAAACGAGAGAATACCATATATAAGATTTTGACTTCACTGGGGAACTGTTCCTAGTAATAAAGAGCATATAGAGGTCACTCTACCACCGGTTTTATTTGGTTTGAAAAATATAAAATAGTTTGTCCATATGGTCTTATGTTACCTAATTGCATCATCAAAAAAGAATGTAGGGTTGTGTATCTTAACTCCGTGATTTGTGTAACATTTTAAGAAGGGACTCTTTTTGTGGGATTTGGTTTTTACCAGCTTAATGTTAGTGGGTACCAGTTACGTCCTAGTTTACAAAAATAGTTTTTTTTTTTTTTTTGACTTTTTAATAAAGGATTTGACATGCAGGGTAGTTAGTGTTAACTTGTTCAATGTTTGAAGATTTAAATATGTGAAGAAAGCAGGGTTTTTTTTTTTCTCTATTGGTGCTGCCAGAAGGCTGAGGTTTTTTTGTCACTGGAATTTAATTGCATTAAATTAACAAAGCTTTTTTTCCCCTTTTTTCAGGCAGATTCCAGATTAAAAGCTCTTAATGCAACATTCAGAGTGAAAAACCCCGACAAGTAAGATTCCACATCCTTCTTCCCTCACTTTCCCTTTTCCAGTTACAACTGTAACTTCAGATGACAGAATACCTCCTTAGTATACATTCAGAAAAGAAAACTTATCTTTCAGCACTTCAATCTTAACAGAAGCCCAGTAAGGAGGTAGTGTGAAAAGTTTGATAAATCCTGTTTCTAGGAGCAGGAAATACTTAGAAAAATGCCATCGCTTTATGCAAAATGAGTCTTTCATTTTAGTTAGATTAAAAGAAAGGAACAAAAAAAACAACCCAGGCCCACAAAAAAGAACCTCTTAATGTTTGTTTGCAAAGAGATCTTTCCAAGTGTGATCAGAATACAAACTGATAGTAGGTCTTTCCAAAAATCTGCTAGTGTACAGTTCTGGATGCACGCACCCTGGTGTTACAGTTCATAGTTTTCTTCAAGCTGCCAATTTTCACAGATGCTTTTGGAAGTCCCAAGGTCAGTTCAGCTCTGTTGCAGTTTAGGAAGCTCTGGGACAGGCACTAGAGCAATCTGCTGGATGAAAATACTGGTCAGAAATGTCAGGATATGTAGTGGGAGGTTGATCACACCCTAGGTGATGTGGGAAGGGTAAAGCAAGAGTTTCTGGTTCTGCAATAGTTAGAAAGTGTGCAGTGGTAGGGTCAAGAGTTGTTGCTCTTTGCAGCATCTTTACATCTGTAAGCAGTGGAGACCTATACAAACTGCTTTGCTGGGTTCATCTGCTACCTGACAGTGGCAATAGAAGATGCATGTGCCTGACTGCTTTCTGTTGTCTGTTCACTTTGTACTTCCCTAGCATCTATGGGTATTGTATGAAGGATGTTAAAGGGTACATGCCTTTCTGAACCTCTCTACAGACTTATCTGTGACTTGGTCCAGTTCTTCCATTTTATTGTGCTTGTTTGTACAGCCTTCTGTGGCAGCAAGGAAGCTTTTAGCTAGCGTTTAATATAAAAGACAACCTTTACATATGAGATCAAGTGACAGTGATTCTCTCATTATCTGAAGGTAAAATTGGACCCTTGTTTGAATGCTTAATCCTCAGTCATTTTCATCTGTGGATAGTAGGAGTTAGCTTTTCCTGTTTTCATGGCAGGGAAACTTTGCCACTAGTCTAAATGGAGGCATAAGGGGATAAGACTGGTTAAGGCTGAGATACTGTTACATTTCGAGGTAACAGTGTTTCAGGAAAGGAAAGCTATTGTAAGAAGTGGCTTGGTAAAAAGCAGGAAAAGAGTTAATACAAAGAAAACATGAGAAAGGGCTTGTAACAGAAACAGTCCCAGAGTGTCTGTCTCTCAGCAAAGACCTCTTACAGCACTGAAGAGATATGGCACATGCTTTCTATTGTATTGTGCCAGCTGCATAGCTTCCAAATTGAACTTTTGGATACAAGTTGTTTAATAAATAACTCAGAGCATAACTTGTGTGTGGGGTTTGTTTTGTTTTGCTTTTTAGTATACAGTGTGCAGCTCTAAGGGGAGGAATAGCGTCTTGCTCTGCCTAGTACGCTGATGCCTGGAATCTGTCAGCTTGCCCTCCTGTGTTACCTTTGGTGCTTGTGTGACTGGGTGCTAAAATGGGTTTATCAAGCTTACCTTGCTGAAACGAGATCTGACTGCTGTGTGGTGTGTAGGCTTTCAGGGTCCTGGACCAAGAAGGGTTCAGGTGAAGAATAGCTGCAACTCCCAGTCCGGGTTGCCTCTCAAGTGCTGTGGAGCCACACTGTTCAGCCTAGGGCAGCGTGAAGAGCTTAAACAGCTGAAACAGTGCTGCTCTATGAGGTCAAATGTAGACTGGAAACAAAACCTCTTCCTGTGGGGTGCAATTAATATCTTCAATTGTGACATTTTATTGGTGATAAAAATATGGTAGTCTGATATTCAGAGATAAATTTTTATTTACTGCAGAACTCTGATTTGGCTTCATGGCACCCATCGTCTTGTTCTCTTTATGTGCTTTAATCAAAACAGTAGGTTTCTTCTTGGTGAACGATTTCTTAGAGAGCACTAAATCCTTTCCTAAGGGAGATTATTATTGTTTTATTTTTAAGTAGGTGGTCTTCTGTCTGGTTACTCACAGTGAACAGTTCTCTTCTTATAATGTCTTCCTTCACAAAACAGGAAAATGACATTGCCCTCCCTGATGTAAGGAGTAGTACTAGTATTGCTGAGCAAAATGCATAAAGTAACTTATATTCAAATGCTGTCTGCTGTAAATGAAATTATCTTCTTTGCCATTACCATGAAAGATATTTTGAGAAGAAACCTGGTGGTGTTCCTACAGAAGTGTGACCTGATCTGTTTTTCATTTGTGTCTGAAGCTCTACTTAATAGCTCAGTTAAATATCTTGACTTTAGTAATGTTGCAGAACCAGTAAAACCAAATGAAAAGTGCTAGTTAAAAAAACCTCAGTTACTGAGTGTCAAAACTGTGTCTTTTTTCAGACTTCTTCTGTTATGCACTGGAAGGTAAATGTCCCTTTGTGTGTGCACCAAACTCAGTTTGGCAATTACTTTATAATGTTTTGGTTTGGTTGGGGTTTTTGTTTGTTTGGGTTTTTGGTTTTGTTTGTTTGTTTGTTTTTACAGAAAACGCCAGCAGGTAGGACTTGAGTACCCAGTTGAGAATTAAACCTTTGATCTGCCACACCACCTCTCTTAAAAACAGTTTTTCCTGGAAAATTATGTTTGTAAAATTTTCAGCCTTCACAGAAGATTGGACAAAAGTAACATTGCTTTGGTTTATGCTTTTCTGAGACAGTAAAAAGAAGGCAGCTTGATTCTGCAGTAGTAATTTTTTAATTATTAGTATTTTATCTTTTAATAGAGGGGGAACTGGCACAGGAGAGGGTGTATTGCTGCCAGCGTCCAGGATACTGAAAGTCTTCTTAGGTTCCTGGCTCCAGCCTTCAGGGAGTACAGCATTCCTTAAAGCTTTCTTGCCACAAAACAGGATAAATAAAACTTTTCATTATAAATTTCTGGAGTGGAAAAGGGAGTCTTCCGGAGCTGAAGGCATGCTTTTTAATCTTTTGTTTTCAGTTCAGTTATTTCAAGTATCTTCACTGTACGTGTCTGCAGCTGTCTGACACACAGCCCTGGTGCATATTTTATAAAGTGTAAACTGAAGAGATTGCTCTCTAAATCCCACTGTGCAGATCAATGACTACATTTATTTTTCCCATACAGTTTCTCTGCTGCCTTTTAAATCTTTCTATGTACTTTAACCCTGTGTGTGTCATGATCTGATAATGATGCTTCTTTGAGAGCAAAAATGTTAGAAATGGCAATAAAGCTTTTGCTTCCGGAATTTAAGGATGAGAATATTGTAGGGGAGGACTTCCTTACAGGGGAAGAAGAGGTGTTAAATGAAAAAACCCTGAATTTCATACTTTTGTCACCCAAAACAACTGAGACCTGACTTGTTTCAGTAAGAGCTTTTGGGTACAAGCTATTCTGAAATACAAAGCCTGACTGTGTGCCTGCACTGGGAAGAGGGATGTAGCTTTTGGGGCTTAAATATCAACCTGAAAAGCTAATCTTCATTTCTCATTCCTTGATTCTGGTTGTTTTCGTCTGTGTTTATTTTCAGATCATTGTTTAGTAATTTAGGTAAAGCTGTTCTTGGCTTCCCATTTGGGTGAAATGCAGTTTTGGGTACTGAAGTAGGTCATGAGTTAGACTTGTGCATAGTAGGGAGGGTTTACATATACAGAAGTGGCTGTTGCTGTGGATTAATTGGTTACCAGTCACAACAAAAGCTGTGGCAACAGATTCATCTTTGTCATTAGTATAAGCTAAATGTATCGACTTAAATTACCACCAGGGCCTGAGGTGGCTCTCTCCTTCAGTAGTGGCAGGCCAGCAGTGTGTATATGATCACTTGCAGTGAGTTATGTGACTGGTACCCTATTAAGATTGTAGTGATTTGATGGCTTTTAGCCATGTGTGACTCCTGTGCAGGTACAAGTCTCAATAGGGTTCCAGCTATACCTGCTTAGAGTTACTGTATGGATTAGCCTTAGAGGAATTGTGATAATTGTGGATGTTTCCTTGGGCTCCTGAAAAGCTATACTTATAACTGGCTGGATGGCAGCTTGAAAGTGAATTTTCTTTGTCCGGTCAAGAATGTAAACAAGTTATTATTAAGAAGTATGCTTCAGCAGATATTGGCTTCATACTTACTTGAAACTTTCCTATTCACTAATGCTTGCTTTTATAAATCCTGTTTAATAAAAGAAAAAAAAAAACAACCCATCCCAATAACATAGATCTAGTAATTTCAGTTAAGTACTTTTTATTTCATACAATTGCTCTGAACCTTCACTGATTGCATATAAAGAAAATAGCAGTCATGCCACTGTTGGATGGTTTGCTTTAGGGAAATTAAACTTTGCAGTCACTTCTTTTAGGAGTCTTCAGCTAATTTTACTTCAACATATCTAGGCTCTGTCTTGCTGGCTGTAGCATTGTGGCTCTATCTTGCATTCTGTGAAAGCTTGCTTTCCTGATGGCTAATGATGTACTATCTGTTTTCTGCTCCCAGGAGATTTACTGAGCTAAAACACTATAGCGATGAACTGCAGTCTGTCATATCACACCTTCTGCGAGTCAGAGCTGTAAGTATTTCCCATGTGTGTCGTGACAAATAGTATAATTTAGTTATAAGGCAGTATTTCTTGTTTAGTTGAGAGAACTGGAATACGTGTTCTAGAATAAGGGCAGTTTTGCCTGAGGGAGTCTGGCTGTAGAGTGTGGGACAGGATGTGGCATAGAGGTGCTGGCTTTGTACAGATTTGAAGGAAAGGAGTTCCAAATATGATGGTTGAGTTTGACAGTCATTGGAGGAGTAAACACATCCATGTTGCTAATCTGCCTTTCCTGTGATGGCCATGTATCAGATGGATAGATGGTTTTAAAGAAAATTGAGATGTCTGCTTCTCTCTGTTCAGAAGACAAGTTGATTTTGCTGGATGTCTGGGCTGGGAAGGGCCCCAAAACATGGTTCTCTGGTCAGACATATAATACTTTGTTTTCCAGAGCTTGTAGTATGAATCCTGTATGTTTCACAGAACGCTTTCTTTTTTTGACTTGTTCTTCAATCTGTAATGAATAATGTTTAATGATGAGAACAATTCTGTCATGCATCAAGGTACTCTGTGGGTTCAGAATGGAAGCTTTTTTTTTTTTCTTTTTTTTTGGTGTCCTCAAGTCACAGAAAGAAAATAGGAAATTGCAGTTCCAATAATCGACATGATACTGCTTTTTAGTATCTTCAACAGAGATTTAACTGTGTGGCAGAAAGGATAGTAATGGATTGCCCTGTTGAGCTGAGGTCCTTGGGAGAATTAATCACTGGTGTTCTACTGACAGTGCCTTTTTTTCCTCAGGGCTACATGAGTGAGATCTGATGAACAATTTGCTTGTGTTTTCTTTTTGCTGCTGTGACAGAGCAATTCAGTAACTCTTACAGAACTTCAGTCTCATTCATTGGTACATCACAATTACATGGGCATTATCTAGACTACAATTCATGCTTCAGGGTGTACATGTGGTCTTTCCTTCTGAGGTTGTTGCCAGCGCTTTAATGCTGGCTGCAACAGGTACTGACTCTCCCAGCAGCTGAAATGACATCTCTAGCTAGAGCAGTAAGTTCTGGAATGGATCACTCATTTCTTTTCCTTTGTTTCACTGAGCTGGGTGGAAAAATCAAGTCACTTAGAATTTTACGGAAGATTTCCCTACGATCTTGATGTCAGGACAGACTTTTGTCTTGCCGTCTTTATGTTAAATAAGCAATTGTGTATATAAATCTGGGTTATTTCTTTTGTTAAAGGATGCCTTACATCTGGTTATCAAAAATTGAAGGTAATTTATTTGTAGTCTCCATAGTCATATCCTATAAATAAGTGATTCCAAAGCAATACATGAAACACTAGTTTTCCATATAGCCTTGATTGTGGCTTCAGTCTTCAAAGACTTAGTGCTGTTGGTTTTTCCTTCAGTAGTGGATTAGATTAGATTTAGGCTTAATCTTGTTTACCTGTGTAAATCATTAAGGTTGTAGCTTGAAGTTTATATATAGGTTTTCACAAAATAACTGCACTTGATGACCAAAACCTAACTCTAAAATGTTTCAGAGGGTAGCAGACCGGCTATATGGTGTCTATAAAGTCCATGGCAACTACGGAAGAGTATTCAGGTAAGAGTTCATCCAGGTTTTAAATACATACATAGATTAAGAGAAGGGAATTGGTTTGTTGTGTCACTATGCTTTTGAAAAGTATATCCAAAAGATTTCCGTGTCTACCTTGGAAAACTTCATACTGCAGTCCTAATGACATTTCTGTGTTGGATTCAGTGCTCCCTGGATTGCCTGAGCTTAGTCTCTAGTGGGAGACTTCAGCTTTTTGTTCTGTATTCCAGACCTGTGGGGTTTTTGCTGTTGTGTTGGTGTTCTGTTTCTTCAAAAAGTAACTTAGTACCTACTTTCATGCAGTTGTCTCTGAAAAGCTTCTAGGTCCTTTCGGCAGTTAAAAATCAACAACTGTATCTATGGAGTTTTAGTACTTTTTTAAAGCAAATTTGCCAGTCGTTTTTTTGATTTATATGAGTGAATTGCATGCTCAAGTTTTCCATCTCACTGGAGAATTAAAGAATCTAAACTTCTGGTTAAGGGAAACCTCCTGCTTCTACACACTGTTCAAGTGCTAAATTTAATTCTCTGGGTTAATGGATTGCAGATGTCTTTCTCATTGGGGGTTTTAAAATGAAATTAGGTGTAGTTCTGTAATAACACAAAGACAAACAAATGTCAACATCAGCTGAGTGGAATGTTTATGAAAAACTGAAGGGCAGAATAGATGCATTAGACATAAATTGCGTGAAATATAAGGGGACCCCCTCCTTTTTTTTGTTATAAGGAGTTGTGGGTGTAATTTTTGTAACTAAGAAATCTCATAAGGCTTCAGAAAGCTGAAAACACAATTAAAATTGCAGTGTACATACTTAAATGTCTGGAACCAGTCTCTTGCTATCTTTATTGTAGCTGTGTTTCCTTCTATATCTAAATGATCTTCCTAATGTGAATAGGTATTTGCAGTAATGAAGTGGTTTGTAAGTTGTTTTGTTTGTTTTTTTTTTTTTAATTAATAGAACTAAACAGGAGTCTGCTGGGAAAATAGAACACAACATACAGCAAATGGTTTCAGGAGCAGTAAAATGCTTGCAAATGTCAAATCCCACCTTCTCTTTTCTGGAATGAGAGGCTTCCATCTGATGTGTAACAAGTCTGGAAGGCTTAGTTTCTTCTCGATGAGCATGTTAGACCAAATTCTGTCCCTCCCCTTTTTAAGTGCAAGGTAGTGATGTTTGGGGGGGTGTGGTGTGGGTGTGTGTTTGTGGGGTTTTTTTGTTTGGTTGGTTTTAATTGAGCTTTAGGTATTTGACTGAGACATTCTACTCAAAAATAATCCCAAACTTAAGTATGCTTGTAAGGATGAGTTTAGGTGTCAGGGACAGTTGTTTAACAGAGTGTTGTAAATAGACTTGCCACATAGTCTATGTTCCTCCTCAGAGGAAGAAAATAGTTTGACCAGGTTTAGCTTTGAGGCAGTTTCCATTCAGGTGTCACCTGGAAAGAAACTATATACAGGATGCAGCTTATTAACTTCCCTTACCCTTCATGTGTGATGTTGTTTCTCATTTGTTTTTCTTACAGTGAGTGGAGTGCAATAGAAAAGGAGATGGGGGATGGGTTGCAGAGTGCTGGCCACCACATGGATGTGTAAGTACTGACTGAATATCTGATAGTTTGATGTAAGCCAGATGTGGAACTCTCCGTCTTTCCTCTCTTTTCCCTCAACCCCAAAGTACATACAAGAGAGTACATAGAAAGTTGGGGGTGCATTGTTTTTACGTATACAGTGTTTCTGTGATTTGGATGCAGGCACAATTTTAGCATCCACGTGCTGTATTAAGTAGCTCAAAAGGTCTCAGGAGAACAGGAGGGTTTTTCTTTTTTATTATTATTTTGAAATTGTAGAAGTGCTTGGAATCCTTCCATTTTTTCTTTTAAGCTACTATGCCAGAAACTGGTGGAATACAACTTTAATGTACTGCAGCCCTGATGAGATCTGTTTGGTTTTGATAGCAGCATTTTGTACCATGCAGTAGATGGTACACAGATTTGGACTTAATTACAGAGAGTTAAGAAATGTAATTAATCAGCATCAAAACTGTAGTGGATTCTTGAAACAAATACGGACTGGAAGTAATAAAAGTAGAGAATCCTCCCTCTTTGCATCTTTAGAGTCAGTTGGCAGAGTATGCAAAGCACAACCTTCAAAATAAGAGTCTAGCACTTCAGAGTACTTGCAGAAGTGGTATTCTAAGCTACTGCTCTCTGCTTTTCAGATAGTCATATATAGTAAGTGAAACAGTATAATTTCTCATCACTCTGATTCCTCTTCTATAATTGCACAGTACAGATAAGTAACAACTCCAGCAAGAGATGGAAGCTGCTTGACACTTTGTACAGTATTTTTTACTGATAAAGTAGAATTTGTGTGGAATTCAAGTTACCAGTTCTAGTTTGCAGTGCAGACTTATGTATGTACTACTGCCTGGCTGTTATTGGTGTCATGCCTTGTTAGGTGAAAGGATTTGAAGTGTTGTCCCAAACTGCCCTCAGGTTCTTCAGAAAAATTTGTTTTTATCAGATCTTCAAGAATGTGAAACCCTCTGAATAATTTATTCACGCTTCTGTATTTTGGCTAACATCATGGTTTGCAGACCAAAAAAGCTATAGTGTTTTTTTTAGATGGACGGCTTTAGTGAGAAGAAATGGAGAATGCATTCTGCTTTTAGGGGCAAATAATGGAAGTAGAGATGGAATACAATGTTAAGCACCTTCTGCAATATGCAGAAATTGAAGAGATAATGAAAACACAGTATAATATTAGAGGAGTTAAGGAGGCACAAAACAGCTTTTCAGTGGTTTGGATATACCACACTAAGATGTGTAATCTTAGTGTGCGTGGTTAGAAATGCGTAACCAACTAAAAGAAGTGGGTCATACCTCGGAGTCAGGAGGCTGAACCCTCTCCACACATCCGAGATGTTTATTATTTCTGACTGTAACCCAGTTAGGGTTAAAGATCCAAGGTAATGGCAGCAAGTTTCTGGGTAACTTTATTCACTGCATGAAATCTGAGGTAGCTTTCATTGTTATCTCTTCTGGTCTTGCACTCTCATACAGCAATAATCTCTTGGTGACAAGCAAGAAATAGCAACTGTGAGATTGAGGAAGTCAGTTCAGTGACCCACATTGTCTCCTACCAGTGAAGTTCATATCTATGATCTCTTGAAAGTATGACTTACCAGCCCAGTTACCATTCCCATAACATTAGACAGGATTTTACTGTGACAGAAAGCTACTTCAAGAAGTTTTCATAATATAGATGTTAAACTTCAAGACTAATTTAATTATCCTCTATCTAGCCCATATGTTGTAGTCTTTACTAGATGTTTGTTTAAACTTTCAAGTTGTTACTGTTTAGTATGATCTAAAACTGCTTAATATTTGGAGAAGACATCCCAAAGCTTCTCTATGTGTGTGCTATATGTAAAAGGATGAAGTTTGCTGAAGTGATAGAAAACAACAGAGTATGCTGAGAAAGCTTGAATTCTGGCTGTAATTCTGGCATTTAAAAGATGAAAGCAAAAAATGCTGGACCTTTGGCTTCTATCCTTTAGTCTATTAATGAGAGATTCTTTATCTCTGTATCAACTAGATTGTCATTGCAGGCTGAACCAGTCTAAACTCAGGGTTTAGCTGATGATTCTCATGAAGAGTGGGAACATGTTAGATACCTTTACAACTTACTGCAGTGTCTCTTCAGAAGATTTTCTCTGGTTTGCCTACCTACTTAGGACAAACCAGTATTTCAGTTTCAGCTTAGACAGTCAGAAATATAGCTTGTCTTATTACTTTTGGGTGGTTTGTTGGTTGTTTTTTCTGTTTTGTTTTGTTGGTTTTCTTGGTTTGTTTCTCAACTCAAACTTCCATGTCACTATGAAAACCATGTCCAGGTAAGGTGGGTTTTGCTTTGCTGGGGTTTTTTGTTTGATTTTTGCAGAGGAGCTCTGCCACAGATGGGCTCTGCCACAGATAACTCTAGCAGTGCTTTAAACTTGGAACTTACTTGTGAATGAAATGTGGTCCACCTGCTGCCCTGAAAAATCTAACCACTGTACTTAACTATTGCACTTCAGAACTTAAAAATAGAGAGAGTAAGCCACATATGACCTGTGTAGCTATAGGATTTTTTCAGAGCAAGTATATTTTTCAGCAGTTGGGCATCTTCCTTACTTTGATTCATAATGTGAATTCTTGTTCTGCCTGTTCTTTTTCCCTTCTACTTACACTGAACTTCTGTTATTAGTCACTTCATGTTATGCTTATTTATCACTAACAGCCTTGGTAGGGCTTTTCCTGGGTGTGTAATCTCTTTGATATGCAGAGTCTCAAACCCAACTCATCTTCCTTGCAAACTTACAAAATCAATGAGCAGGTGGGCATGTCTACAGCTCTTTCTCAGTCTTCCCATTTTTCCAGCTATTCTGCACATAGCTCTTTGAAGAACCTTACTGCCCATGGTCTATTGAGCATGCCTGAGGATGACAACTTCCAGCAGGAGCATCTTCCCTCAGATACCTCCCTTAGATTGCCAGGGGTTTAAGTAAGCTTTTTGTTCCTTCTAGAACTTGCAGGATTTCTTGTTCTCTCCAAAGTCACATTACCAGTTACTATTCAGCTTGAAACTGCCACTTTTTCCATAGAGCCAGTTACTGGAGAGGCATGGGAAGAAAGGGAAAAACCTCAAAGGATTTTGCAAAAGCTTTAAAGCCAAGAGGTGCTGTAATTCACATTTGGGTCCTGTTGTGCTGGTCACTATACAAGTATGGGCACATGCTCGCTTCAGGGAGCCTGCAGCTGTGTAGGGGATTGCCACATACTTGAGAATCCAGACTGAGTTAGCAGTATAAATGAAGGCATTTGTGATGAGATTTCATTCATTCTGTTTATCTCCAGTGACACATGTTCTGTATTGTGGGCTAAAGTGGCATCCTGTTTCTGTCACAGTGCCAAGTGAGATGTGCAGTTACCTCTTAGCTGTAGGCCTGTTCCTGCAATTGTGTCCAGGCAGTCATCTTGGTGAGTGTGAACTCACTGAGTACTGTCCAATAAGCAATATAAACTAGAAAAAGAAAGTGCTTTTTGCCATTTTTAGGAGAAATCAACCTAAACGACAAAACTCTTACTGAATACAAGCCCAAGCCCTTGTACTTTAGATTTCTCCCTAAAAAGAAGGGTTAAATTTCTTGTTGCTTGGAATTGATATGCCTGACTTCCACAGCAGACAAAGCAACAGACTTTCAAGGAGCTGAAGGACGTAAAGTTGCGGTGTTCAGAGCACCGCTGTGCGTTCTGTCATACTCAGGCTGAATAATGAACGATGAAAGCAGCCTCTTTGCTTTTCAGAAGGCATGATGTTCAAGTTCCTACACATTAATGCTTTAAGTCTTGCAGGATTTCTTCTGCACCATGTCTTTTTTGCCTTGGTGCTGCCTATTGACAGTCCACTGAAGGAAAGGAATAAATTGGTTTTAATTCCTTTAACAAAAACTGCCTCATCTTCAGCAGGGAACTTATGATTGATTTTGTACTTGTCAAAAGATTCATTGTAGTAACAACCAAAGAAACAGTCCTGCAGGAATGTTTACATTAGCTGATTCAGAGCTTAATTAAAAGCAAGCAACCCTTTTAGGAAGTGCCTTTCACTGTTTTACTTTGTGACTAGTGTTTCTGTAAGACAGGTGTCTTCTGTTGTTACTGTATGTATAGTCCTTAAAGGTTAAATTAAGGAACTTTATATTTAACCATGCCTGTTTTTCACCAGGTATGCAGCTTCTATTGATGACATACTGGAAGAAGAGGAACATTATGCGGATCAGCTGAAAGAGTATCTCTTCTATGCAGAAGCACTACGGTATGTACATCAGTGTATAGCTCAAATGGAAGCTGTAGTCCTTTTCTCTAACATTGTGTTGGTATGAATTTAGTTTGATACACTGTTCTCGAAGAAGTGTAAAATTCAATGTTGTGGAATCTCCATGTTCTTGCCTTTTAATTTGCTTACTCATATTTTATTGCCATACAGGTGGCAATATAAATTAGAACTGAGCTGATAACTAGTGAAATAACAGAAAGGCTACAATCAGTACACTGTGGAAGGTAGTGCTGTTTATTCCTCTGGTGAGGCACTAGAACAGATTGCCTGAAGAAGTGGTAAAGGCTCCATCCATGGTAATGTTCAAGGCCACATTGGACAGAGCCTTGGGCGACATGATTTACTGTGAGCCATTCCTGCCGATGGCAGGGAGGTTGGAACTAGATGATCTTAAGATTCTTTCCAACCCTAACTATTCTGTGATTCCCTTGGCTTCTTGTGTAATAGTGCCACAATGCACTGAAAGCTTCAGTTTTCAAACAAGGTAGGTTAAACAAAGCTGCTACAGCCATTACAAACTCCAGCAAATTTCAAAGTGTCCTATATAACTTTAATCTGCTGTACAATATTGTGGATCTAAATAGTGATTTATCTGCTTAATTTTTTAAGTTAGCCTTTAGAAAGCAGTTGTCCTTTACAAGTGTGGAGACAAAAGCAAATTGCTTTATGCTGTAAGCCTGAAGTTATTGTTCAGAGCCAGCCCATAGAGAACACCTCTTGGAAAGGTCCAGTGATGCTGTAGATAATTGGTTTGGTGAGTGTGATGGCTGCTGTGTGGGAACTGAGTATACTAGTAGCCTCTCCTGGGAGATGAATGTGCATCCGGCTGTAGAGTACGGATGTAGTGTTGTCAGCCCACACAGGACTGGGACTTACTGCAGGTGGCCAGAGAAAACTCTCCTCTTTGCCAGATGAAAGGCACTAGATGAATCTAGGAGCACAATTTCTTGTTTTGTTGTTTAAACTGTGAAGAATTCATGATTGAATGATACGTTGCTGCTGTGACAGGTACAGTCTCCAGGTACCTTTTGTCATAGTTGTGATTTTTCTGTGATGCATTTTGAATAAAACTATTTTGCAGTGGTGGTAGGGCTTGAACTGCTGAGTGTGTCTTGGAATGAGTCTGAAAAGAGGAACAGAATGCTGCTGTACTAGACTTTCTTGATCCAACCTTGCTTAACTACAGCATTTGCAGAGTTATGCGTTCTGTGATAAGGATGCTGAATTTGAGCTAGATAAATAGCAGAATGTGCTGCCTGCCAAAAAAAAAAAAAAAAAAAAAAAAAAAAAAAAAAAAAAAAAAAAAAAA